>BMAU01015596.1:0-107419 GCA_019973935.1 Trichonephila clavipes
TTGTCATAATTATCATCAGATAAAGCGACACCGTTTACTACATTACCGGCAACTCCTAGTAATAACTTTAAACACGAAAATTTATCTACTTTTGTTAATGTTTCATTTTTGTCTATGGAGTTTTGGAATTTATTCCAGAACTCTAACCATAAACATGGACCACCGAAATATTTATCGATTTGTAATTTGAGTAGACAAACAGAATTGACATTTCTGTTAGAATTTACAGAAGATCCATTAATCGAATTGTAAAGCAAATCATTTTGAACATTCAATGTTTTTTGCGACGATACACTAGAATCAATTTTAGATAGATTCTTAATTTGAATTTGAATTTTAGAACACAACATAGAAATTTTTTCATTATACCCGAATGCAGATTGTATTTCTGCATCAAATTCTTCTACTTCAATAATATTTTATATTTTTTATCTAGTTCTCTTAATTCTTTTAAATTTTCAATTAAATATATATAATAAAAATGTTCATGTAAAGTATCAACAGATTGAAAATCAAGTTCATTTTTCAATTTATTCATAATTTTAGTTACAGCTGTACGAATGACAGCTCTAGTTTTCTTCAATTTCTTTTTATCATCCATTTCTTATAAAATATAGTTACTAGATATAACAATATCAAGGTCCTATTTAGATTTGTGATGTACCTCCCCTTGGAAGTACATCTCTCGAAGTATCAGCGTGAGCTAGAGGTGTAGGGTTAGCGAAAGAACTCGGATCAAACATTATCTTAATATGACTTTATTAAGATATTCAACTTAAACCTTTAACAAATATAATTATAATAATTAATATGAGAGAATCTACGATGACGCAATACGTAACACACACAATATATATATTTATAATATGATCAAATCTAATTCAGACTAATCTCAATAAGCAAACTGCCTAATCCTCAATTCTAATAAAGTGTAATCAATCCTACCTTATATTATTCCGTAATGTTACTTGTCTTTATCTGCAATAGGATGGAGCTTGACGTCTAGCTTCTAGTTGAACACCAGTATGTTTATCCACGACACGTAGAACTTAATCTTGCATCAAGAACTGCAATAATCATCAACTGCCACAACGCACTTCAATTGTCTAACTTCCTTTACATTGCCATTCGGCTTACTCTAAGATCCTATATTTAAAGTCCGTTTATTTGCATCTCTTCTTCACATCTCGTTTCTGGGATTTGGTTGGAAAAGAGTTGCCATTGATTCTGGCCCAAAGAACCCAAAGGACTTGTTAAAGAAAAGACGCGTTAGACGTCACAGATTGTAAAAGCCTGTATTTCTTCAAAATGCTTTCTGACAAAATAAAAAAATGCACATTTACACTGATATAATTTATATATATATATATATATCATCCGGTTTTCCACTTTCAAAAGATTCCACTTCAAACGCTCATTGGTTATCTTTGATCCTAAAACCAAATAAAAAAGATATTTTGTTTGTTTTGCTGCAATCCCACGATGAGAGATTTTTTTATTACGTTTCTTGTAACTCCTAAAATACTACTTTTGATTATTATCTCTTTGACCTTCAAACTTACTGGTATGTTTAACTCCGTCTCCTTTTCTTTTAGGAAAGTTTAAATAATATTTTTCTGTTGCTTTTTTCCCCCATGTAAATGAGTTATATGATATATGGATAAGCATATTGAGCACTTTGAAGGATTGTTTGGCCAAGATATATTTTTATGAGTATTCTTAAACATATATTGCATAATAAAAAACGTTTTACACAATTATTTTTTAGAACTGACATCGATGTTTTTGTATCGAAAACATTTTTTACATGGGAGCGGTCGCATGAGACGCTGAATCACTCCAAATTCTGGTAAAACTGTTTATTCGTTAACAGTGACCTTGACAGTATCCTCCTATATGACAGTCTTAATGGAAACTAAAATGAATTTGTCCCATGTATGCCTCTTTTTTGAGAGTAGCAAACGGTTTTTTACAATCAAGGTACTTGTTTTGATCGAGTTCTCTGCACGACCACTTTTGTTCAAAAATATTTTCTATAAATATGCTATACTTTCCCCTATGATTAACTATGTGGTTTTAATTGCTGTGTTGTACGACTTATTTAAGAACAAGTTTAACTATTATTAGTGACTTCCATGGGCTTGTCTTGCAGAACAAAGGTTTTCAAATGAAGGCTTAGTATTAGAAATTGACACTCTGATTTCTTTTTCTATATTTAGCTGAGATCTATATTTTGTCTTTTTACCTTGATTTTACCTTGATTGTTGTTTGTTTACACATTTATCCTCATTTTCAAACATTTCTAGGTTTTCTTGCTTTAAATTTCGTCTCCATAATTCTAATTTTCTACAAAAGCATTAATTTATCACTCGTGTCAAACATATGTACATTTGATCCTTGAAGTTGAAGATTCAATAGATTTAATTTCTCAAATATATCGACTAAGTAGCTCAACTTCATCAGAAATAAACCATCTCGAAATTTCTCAGCTTCCGGTAGGTTTTCCTCTTCTAGAAAAATGGTAATTTCATTTCTTAATTCATAAACACGTTGCAAAAATTTCCATAACCATCTTGCTTCGCAAATAACCATCTTGCTTCGCAATAAAATAGCAACGATGAAATGGATACACCCATGCCTTTGTAAAGTCCAGAAAAGATTCTTGATTTTAGGGGTCTCATTTTTATGTAATTTACTACAGTCCCAATAGTCATTAGCACAATATTCAGACCAGGACTCATTTGTTTGGAAGCCAGAGCTTCTCTGAGGATCATTCAATGATGTACATTCAAGAGAGATTTGGTAGCTATAGAAGCATCGAATCGACCAAGACTGACTGGAATTGTATGAGGTACAGCATTATTACATGTTTCGCGCAGACGTCCGATAGTTTGGCCAGACTCACGCAGACGCTCGCGAGAATGCCAGATGTGATGGATATGATAGAGCGCAACATAAAGTAGACTATTTTTCAATTTCTAATATAAGTTCACTCTCTTATATATATCTTGTTCAATTTTTCAATCGTTGATAAAATACTTTCTATTGATTCATTCAAGTTCAAATACATTTTTTAAAACTTGTAGTGGATGACACTTCATGATAATACAGTTCTTTAAACTTTTAATTCATTAATTAAATTAAAAAATGAATAAATAGTAACAAACAAAAATTATAGTCCAAAAGCATTTATAGAAAGGAAACCTTTTCGTGTTGTTCCCTGTAACGCAATGGATAGCGCACTGGGCTTCTAATCTGAAGGACAGTAGTTCGAATTCCATCTGAGATGGCCTAATTTCTGAGAATGTGTGTGATTTCTTCTTTACTATACACACACACTATTTTCTTACACTAATTAAATTTAATTAATTAATAAAAAGTAACAAAAAAAAGAATAGTCCAATACCCCATATATAGAAAAGAAAATAAAAAATTGCTCTTTTATCGCTTAACATTGTGATTCTATCATATGTATTACATATTTTTATTAATTGTAACTATTTAATAAAAAGTAACTAAAATAAGTTTTTCTTTGTTGCCCTAAGTAGGAATTGACTTAAAAATTTATTTCTTATATTACTTGTTCTAATGACATTTGTACTTTTAGAAATGCATGATGGAGAAATAAATCTTTAATTAAATGTCATTTTGCAATCTGTTCCAATTTAAAAAATAAGAGAAAGGAAAAATAACATAACATTATAACTATTACTTAAAAGTAATTTGCTTAAAATATATATTACTTAAAAGTAACGTATACAAAATTTAATACTTAAAGTGACTTATTATTGTTGCATTCAATACATTTTTATTTTGGGGGGGGAAGGGGGCGATGAAAATTGTGATTGAAATTGGATCGCCAGTAGTGAAAGTTTGAGAAGCACTGGATTAAAGGGTAAGAGAGATAAAACTCGAGCTATTTTCATAAAAGGTATATTTTTTTTAATGCACAAAAAAATTTATCGTAATGCCATTGAATGTACAATGTTTTTGGTTAATTCTTGAGGGGTATAAGCAAATAAATGCGATTGTTTGCCTAACCTCGGACATGCAACATATAATTGGCCGTGCGAAAAGCAAGGGTTTTCTAAATCTAAGCTGCAAATTGTCATTGTTTGACCTTGTGACTTATTAATGATCATAGCAAATGCCAAGTGAAGTGAAAATTGCAAACATTTGAATGGGCAGATAAGTCTGAAATAATCATTGGGGTCTCTCTCTGTGGTAGAAGTACAACTTCAACTGGAAGTTTGCCGCTCAAAATAGTGGACTCAAGAATATTGTCCATGATTTTTTTTATAAACAATTACATGCCCTTATTAATTTTAGCGCATTTTTAACTAATTGCGATATCGGACTGATATTCTCGAATCCACTTGAGCCAACACAAAAAATATCCGAATTGGTCCAACCGTTTAGGAGGAGTTCAGTCACATACATACGCACAGAAGAATTATATATATAAAGATATATGCCGTATCGTGGCGAAATGCATAATCTTTCCGATTCTGTAATTATTTTTTGTTTGATTTTGATAGAAAAATTAGATTGCAATTTTAAAAAACGGCGAAAATATCGGAAAATTCTCCCCTCTTCTTTCTTTTTTTTAACAGAATAAACAGCACACAGGGGTAAAACAATTATGAGTTTTAAGGCTTTTTATTAATATCTTTTTGACTAATTGCGATATTGCACCGAATTGTGAATTTAAACCATTCTCAAATCCACTTGAACCCACACAAAAATGTCATCAAAATCGATCCAGCCGTTTAGATGGAGTTCAGTCACATACACACGCACAGAAGAATTATGTATGGTAGAACCCCCCTCAGTATAGAGGGCGCTGCTTGTAAAAACATACTTTGTTGACACCAGAGATCTTCTGTACGTGACCGAGTGCAGACGCACTCCATATTCCATTAAACTTATTATTTAATCTTACACTTGTCTTCGATGATTTATTGAATTAAATTGAGTCTAATGATTGTGATGATATGAGCGTTGATTGATATAAAAGCATTCTATCACTGATGAACTGAACCATTGATGATCGTAATATTTGGTGCAACGGCCTGTGAATCGGAAATTGATGAAAGAATCATTTTTGGTAGCCTCGACCAAAAAGTAGAAATATCATCCTCGACAGTGAATTCAGGTAAGCTGAATTTTTATTGAAACTGAATTATATCTGGATAGAAGATTAAAATGTCAGAAGATCTCTCAAAATTTAAAAAGAAGCGTACTGTGGTACGTTCTTCGTTGACAAAATTGATAAATAAAATTGAAGGAAAGATCAACAATGAAAATGAACCTGTTGATCAATTTGAAGCTTTTGTAGAGCAGTTAAATTATAAAGAAAGTAACTTAAGTTTATTAAATACACTAATTGAAGATCTTTTGTCTGTTGACACTATTATTGAAGATATGGAAGCTTCGGAAGAAATTAAAGAGATGATTATATTTTGGAAAACGAAGCTTTCTTCTAAAATTAGGAGAATAAATTCTGACTCTATCCAGGTTGATACAGTTTCTCGAAATATCCAAGTTATTGATTCCAATAGTTTTGAATGTATGAACATAAATTTACCTAAATTGCATATAAATAAATATTCTGGAAATTATTCTGAATGGTTAGATTCTTATAATTTATTTGAAAGCTCTATTCATAATAACAATAGACTAAGCAAAGTTGATAAATTTAATTATTTCAAATCATATTTGTGTGGTAATGCGCTTGCTTGCATTAATGGATTTCCAATTTCTGATGATAATTAAGATAGAGCTCTTGATTTATTAAAAGATAGATTTGGAAATAATAACATGTTAATTAACTCTCATTTGAGCAATTTATTATATTTAACACCTGTTAGAAACCCTACTGGTATTGTGGGCTTAAGAAATTTGTACGATAGAGCAGAAACGTAAATAAGGAGTCTTGAAAGTTTAGAAGTTAAAGGAGGATCCTACTCAAACTTATTAACACCCATCCTGTTGAAACAGATACCCTCGGAACTCGTTTTGGAATTCAATCGTTCTCAAAGGGATGAAGGGTTTGACCTGAGCGCTCTTTCACGGATCCTGCACTTGGAGGTCCGTAGTAGGGAACAAGCCTCTCAAATAAACAATCAGAAACCATGTCATTATTCCCCTCCACCGCAAGACAGAACAAAAAATAAATGCTCCTATTTCCCCGGACAACGCATGAAGCCACCCCCGAATAGAGTACATATCCGACCACATTCATTTCCCACCCCTCTGGAGAGAGTAGAACTTAGAAGCCGAAACTGTTTATACTGCAACAAAGATGATGAACTCGACGCTTGCCGTTCTTTTTTTGAAAAGCGAGAAATTTTAAGAAAAAAAGGGTGTTGTTATTTGTGTTTGTCCCCCGGTCATAGAGCAATGGAATGTGTAAAAACGGAGTGGTGCCCTATTTCTAATGGGTCCCACCATTTCTCAATATGTTTTCGAAGTCGACATGATGACGATTTGTCTCCGAAAGGGGACACTGATAATATAGTTTCAGCAGTATTTAAAACAGAAGTAAATAGTGTATTATTACAAACATGCGCCGCATTAATAGATGTCAAAAATGAATAAGAAGTTGTTAGATTATTTTTAGATAAGGGTTCACAGAGATGTTTCGTTTTAAAGAGTACTTCTGAGAAATTTAACTTTCTAATCCTTAGAAAAGAAAACCTTTCCATTTGCACATGGTGCTAAAGAAACTGAAACAAAAACTTTAAATATAGTTAAAATAAAATTGAAAACAGGGATGATTCAAATTTGTGCATTGAAATAGAAGCGGTAGAGACAGAACATATTTCTATCACGAATTTACCGACTCTTGATAGAAATATTGATAAAAAATTTAGATATTTAAAAAATGTACAATTAGTCGATCCTTATGAATTTAACGATAAAGAAATATCAATTCTTATTCGTGCAGACTATTTTATCAAGTAGTTACAGGTAGAATTACGCGTCTAAACAAAAATCTTGTGACAGTAGAAACATTATTCGGGTGGTCTTTACAAGGGCAGAGTACAGATTCTGCGCGGAACTTTTAACAATGAGTGTTATTGTTAATGAATCCAATATTTCTAAACAGCTTAGTGAATTTTGGGATTTAGGGAATTTAGGAAAAGAAGCAGAGGTGTCTAATGAGAAAAATATTGATAATGATATAATGTCTGAATTTGAGAAGCGGAAATTTCATTCCAAAATAAGCGGTATAAATTCCCTTGGAAACCTAACATGAAAACATTGTTAAAAAATATTGAAGAAATTGCTAGGAAAAGACAGTTCCTTATTTGAGGATTACAAACTAGTTGTAAATAATTATCTTTCTGAGAAAATCATAGAACGCGTTCCATTTGAAGAAGAAAATCTAAAGCGTAATATTTTTTATCTACCACATAGAGCAGTAATACGTACTGATAAAACTACAAGCAAATTGCGAATCGTATTTGATGCGTCATCACATGCGAAAGCGCAACTATCATTGAACGATTTTTACACACAGGGCTATATTTTATACCTAACCTATTTCTTCTATTAATCAAATTTAGAGTGAATCCAATTTCATTTGTAGCTGACATAAAAATGGCATTTTTGATGATTGAGATAGACGAAAGTGAAAGGGATTTTACAAGATTTTTCTGGGATAAAAATCCAGGAATTGATTAAGAAAACAAACGGCTTGAGATTTTCCGAATGACTAGGGTTTTATTTGGAGTAAAATCAAGTCCATTTCTTCTTGCAGCTACGATAAAGCATCATCTTAAAAAACATGTGCATATTTTTCCTGATACTTTTAACCATCTTAACCAGGCATTGTATGTTGAAGATTTTCTGTGTGGAAATGTCGAGTGTCCAAGCAGTCTTGACGACCTGCGTAGAAAGTAAACAAATTTTGGAAGATGCAAGTATGGATCTTCGGAAATGGAGGACCAACTCTTCCGAGTTAAATCAAAGGTTAAAAAATTTAAATTTTGAAGTAGATGAACATAAAGAGTCATTGAATGCGTTGATAGCTTCAAAGGTCTTGGGAGTTGGTTGGAATGAAAAATCTGATACATTCTATTTTGATTTCATAGATTTAGGAACATTTCTTTCTAAAAGAATTAATACAAAAAGATATTTGTTACAAACCACAGGTCGATTATTTGACCCAGTGGGTTTCATAGGTCCTTATACGATCCAAATAAAATGTTTAATTCAGGAAATTTGGTGTTTAGGATTGGATTGGGATAACAAATTGCCCAAACAATTAGAAGTTTCATGGAATAAATGGTGTAATGAGATTCATTTTTTAAGTAAAATAAATATTCCTCGATATTACTTTCAAAACTTTTTGCCTTCAAATGCAACCACCATTCAGTTTCATTGCTTTTCAGATGTTTCCAAAAAGGCATATGGAACTGTCACTTATTTACGCATAGAACTGAATAATGGAAATATTATTTCTAGTTTTGTAGCATCAAAAGGTCGGGTAGCTCCTTTAAAAACTCTTTCGATCCCTAGATTGGAGCTTATGGGCGCACTTTTTATAGCAAGGAGATCCAAGCCATCCGTCATTTGGAGTGAAAATGCGACGAACTTCAAGGGAGCAAGAAACATTCTCAATGATTGGAACAAAATTTGCAAGTTCAACACAATTCAGCTATTCAGCGCGGATGAGGGAATCGAATGGAACTTCATTCCACCCGCTTCTCCCCATTTCGATGAATTGTGGGAAGCAAACATTAAGTCCATGAAACGCATTTTATTGAGGGTAGCGAAATCAGCTATCATGAACTTCGAAGAGTTAACTACGTTGGTGACACAAATCGAAGCAGTTCTGAATTCACGTCCCTTGTCTCCATTTTCTTCGGACCCCAATGATCTTAACCCTTTGACCCCGGGGCACTTCTTTACGAACTGTGCTATTTCATCCTTTCCTGAACCTTATACTGCTTCGGATTCTTTGTCCCATCATTCCAGGTAGAAACTCCTTCAATCCCCACCAAACAAATTCTGGAACCGTTGGAGCACCGAATATCTAACCCATCTTCAGACCCGTGCTAAGTGGAGTGTACAGAACCCTAACTTGATGGAGAATCAGCTAGTTCTTTTAAAGAATCCCAACACCAAGCCCTTGGACTGGCCTATGGGGCGTATTCTTGAAGTATTTCCAGGTAGTGATGGTCTTGTAATAGTAGTTAATGTGGAAACCTCAACAGGTATTTTAAAACGAGCCATCACAAAGGTAGTGCCTTCACCTATTCCAGTTGATCCTGCAACTGTAGAGAAGAACAATTGAACACATTTTACAATTTCTTGAACTTTAACCTTTATATTAATCTATTTACATAATTGCTAATTTGATTTTCAGTATTATTGATAACTCATGTTATTTAAGAATTGCTAATTTTATTTCAGAATTATTGATGATGCATGTGATTTGAGAATTGAATTCATAGGATTTTATTTTTATTATTTCGCATTGCATGAGTTTTATTTGTAATGCTTCGCATTGCATGAATTTTATTTGTATTATTTCATATTTGAATGAATTTTACTTGAATTACCTTAGAATTTTAATTATCTTAATGTAAACTCCGTAGGAGTTTAAATGGGGAGTAATGGTAGAACCCCCCTCAGTATAGAGGGCGCTGCTTGTAAAAACATGCTTTGTTGACACCAGAGATCTTATGTACGTGACCGAGTGCAGACGCACTCCATATTCCATTAAACTTATTATTTAACTTTCACTTGTCTTCGATGATTTATTGAATTAGATTGAGTCTAATGATTGTGATGATATGAGCGTTGATTTTGATATAAAAGCATTCTACCACTGATTAACTGATGAACTGAACCATTGATGATCGTAATAATGTATATTAATATTATTTGAAAATTAAAAACGCTAAAAAGAGTATAATTCGTCTGCATTTTTGTAACAATGAAGACCCGGTTTGGCCAATTTGGCTAAAAGTCGATTTTCGACGCCAACTTACGTCATTTTTATAATAACGTGGTGGTGGTGGGACTAATCCCCATCTGGTCTAGTGAAACTAGATCAGATCCATGAGTCCATAAATCTGTACAAAGTCTAAGAATAGCAGGGGGATGCAACAGCCTCCTCACGGGAAAACCCCAGACATTGCAGAATGTGCTGAGGAGAAAATGGACTGATGTTACAATTGGGGCAAATTGGGAGGCTTGTTTTGCCACTCTCAAAATTCATGCATCTCAGGTGACCAGTCGAAAATCGTGAGAATGCCGTTTGATATGATCTGGAACCCTTGAATGATATGGCGGATCCAGGGTGTCTTTGAAAATACCATGGGTGTACAGGAGGGACTACCTAACAGGGCCGGCGCTAGGGGTGGGCAAGCCGGGCCCCTGCCCGGGGTGGCAACCTTAGGAGGCGGCAAATTGGCTTTAAAATTAACTAGTTTATGAAGAAAATAAACCAAGATTCAAAGGACACCACTCACAAGCATAATAAATTCCCACTTAAAAGTAGCTTAAAACGTAAGCAAAATCACTCTTTTTATTACAATTCAAATAAATGGACACACATACAAAGTGCTGTAGTAGAATTTTTTTACCGTGTGTCTTAATCTGTCGAAACATGCTTGAAAATGCGGGCGGGTGCGATAAATCAGTCCTGACAAGCTTTCACGAGCTTTTAACTGCGACTATAAAAGGAAAAAAGGCAGTTCTATTGTTTTATTTATGAAATAATTGTATTGCAGATTGGTTGCTAGTGAAGTAGAGTGCATTATAATGCAATTACTATTTACTGAGTCTTTTGTAAACTTGAGTTGTGTTATAAAAGTAAGGTGAGTAGAATAAGTAAAAAATATTCAGTTTTTTTTTCAAGAAATATTTAAATAGCTTCTACAGGATGTTTCTTTTTAAACGAGGCTTTTTCATGTATTTTAACCGACTTCAAAAAAAGGAGAAGGTTATCAATTCGATCTTTTTTTTAATTTTTTATGTTTGTCCGGCGATTATTTCGGCATATCTCAAACGATTTGAATGATTTTTTTTTTGTTTGATAGGGTATGTTGTCGGATTGGTATCATTGATAAAAAGGTGGAGTAAAATGTCATCCCTAATTTGGGGGGTAACATTTAGGGATTGATAAAAAATAAAAGTTTCCGAAAATAATTAAAATTTGATGTGAATGAAGCCATTGGGAATCCAAATAAAATGCAAAATTAAAACTTCAAAAAATCTACCCCTTTCGCTTTTGGAGTTAATATTAAGGGGTGGAAAAAAATTAGTTTTCCGACTAAATAAGGTTTACTTTCCAAAAAAAAAATAACAAGGCAAATATATAAATTTACTTTACATAACTTCAGTGTGATGTCGGTTAAAAATAATTTTATACTTTTTAGTGCCTTTTTTTAAAGTCGGTTCTATTCTTTTTAAAATTTTATTAAAATGGCTTTTGAAAAACGCTCAATAAAGAATACATTAATCCATTGATATAAACCAATGGTCTTCAAACTGTGTTCTACGGAACCCTGGGGTTCCCCGAGGTATACCCAGGGGTTCCACGAGTCAACATAAAAATTCGAAAAAAAAATTAAAAATGAGCATGCAAAATATTCACGTTTTCAATGGTGTCCTAGAGCAGGGGTGTCCAACCCAAATTACCTTGCGGGCCACTTCAGAAAAACATTATAAACTCGCGGGCGCACATAAAATTATATATCTTTATATCAGATTAAGAAACAAAAAAACATTAATTGAAGTGAAAATTTAATACAGAAGGAATTATTATTATTGTTTTCATTATTATTCATGTATACAGGCATAGATAATATAATAATGTTTCTATAACATAATAATGCCATGATCAAATAATGTTTAAAATATTACAGTTGCCATTTTCCAGAAAATTAAGGTGTTCCTTTTGAATTGATCTTTCGTTACTCATTGTTAAAATTTGATTGTGCTGTCATTCGCAAACGATTAAGTATACATTCCCCTTTATCTTAACCATCCTGAATATTTCTTTAAACTTTAAAAAAACATCTCTGACTGTCTTTTTCTTTTTTTGGGGGGCTCTCCAAACAGAAAAGGAGGAGGAGAAATGAAAGTCGCACACACAGAAAATCATGTACCATCCATAGTAAAGGATATGCATAAAATGCAGTTCAGCATTTATTAAAAAAGTAATTTATTATAGTAAAATCAAATGTAACCGTTTGATAAAGTATAAATTTATTTTAATCTAAAGGACATTTCTACTATCGAAAAGGATTTATTTTAAAACAAGACCAGGTAACAAGCAAACACATTGTAGATTTATTTATATATATATAAATTTCTCCTCAAATAAATTTCAAAATGAAAAAGCTTTAAAAACCTGTTGTTTAAAAATTTTTAAAAAGAGTCGGCGGGCCACAACTTACGTACTAGTGGCCCGCAATTTACGTACTGGAGGTCCGCAACTTACGTACTAGTGGTCCGTCCGCAATTTATGTACTGGCGGTCTGCTACTTACATACTGGTAGGCCGCGTGTTGGACACCCTTGTCCTAGAGTATAGTATTTAAAACCGTGTTTCACAACGCTGGTCCCATGGGGGAGGGGAAAGGGGGCGATAATGAAGAATTTCGGCATCCGGTTCCTTCTCTTTCAACTAATTTCCTACAACTTTTACTGCTGTGTATGCGTGAATTCGGGTACTATTGAAAGAGATAGATTTTGGCAGAGATTAGTCTCAACAAAAGAGATGAAAAGCTCGGTCAAGTTTTATGGATGAAAAGAAAAGGGCAGAATGACCCTGAGAAAAAGACCCTCTTTCGAAGAAAACTTAGGAAATCTTGTGTCAGTTTGACTTCCGAACTAATTCTTTTAGCTTCCTGTGCTTATGCAGACAAGACAAAGTCGTACAACAAAAAGTTAACAATATTTTCATTTTCAAATTATCTTTTACATTTTTAAGATATAATGCCCAAGAATTTCAATCATTGCGTAAGATAAAGTAAAAAAAATATTTTGCTGCATTTGTGCTTTTTCTATCTTATTTATTTATTTTACGTTTTACATTAATAAATATAAATGTCATCAGTTTCGTTGAATATTTTAATGTTGATTAAAACCCCTTCGTGACGGGCAGGGCAAATATGCATTCATCACAGATGCACCTCAGGCCGGGCGGTGCAAATATACAATTTAGTAAAACGCTCTGGTAGGCCGGGTGATGCTTATATGACTTTTCAGCTGGAATGTTTTTAATGACCACTAGATGGCACCCTATGTCCATTATATTGAAACTGAACATAGAGTAGCCTGACTTTTAGTCTGTTTATATTCTGTCTGAATTTGGTATTTTGCTCATCAACTGTAGCGGGGGAGGGGATAAACAAAATGTAAACAAATAGCTTGTAAATTTTTCGCTTGATATAAAACATTCGCGATTCTATAATAACTCTCCTAATGTTTTTTTTTATTTTCTTTTTCTTAACAGTTTGGAGTGTTTTAGAGTTTTAGCGTCAGTTCTGTTACAGTTTTTGTTGCTTTCAGATATATTTCGCGTACTTTTCGTATTACAAAAACTTTGACTTCAGAAAAGTCGAAGTGTTTAGTCACAAACCGTATGTAAATAAAAAAAAGCGTAGCAAACATTTTATGCTTGTAAATCATACAATGTAGGACTTAGCGTTTCTCCATGCTTCAAGATTTTCGACACACAGTCTTCATTTTCTTTTTGCTATTTCTTTTTGTAAATAATATTTGTCATAATTTTTTTTATTAATTTGAAAGTTTATTAATATGTTTCATCAATGAAAGTTTTGGAAAAAATTGAATAGCGCTTACAAAATTTATTTCCCAATGTAAGTGATATTTTTTTATATAATTTCATGTAAATTTTAAAGGATAAACGTTATTACATTCTACTTTTAATGTAACAGACAACTTATGTAGTAATCTAAAGGGGTACCAAAAATTACGACGTTAGGTCTGAAATTTTATTATTTATGCTTTTTTCCTAAAGTTAGGCTTAGCGACGAAAACGCCCCGTCCTGAAGTGCAAGTCCTTACGCATTCACCCCGTCCCTGTCTCATAGAAAATCACCCCGTCCTGAAGAGGTTAACATATTTAAATATGTGTAGTTTCGTAGCTTGAATGTCTTAAAACATTTTCGATTGACGTTGTGTTATTCAATTGAAAAATATATATTATTTGCCTCTGGTATAAAAATAATTTCTTTAGTCGCTTATAAAGGACAATAGTAGTTCATTTAAAATGCAAAACATTAATGAGCTTTTGAGTACATTCATTATTTATACTTGTGATTCAAAAATACTCCTCAAAACGACGTACTAAAGTATTGTAAAGATCTAGAAACAGTGTTAACTGATTGGAATTCATCAGATATAAACGCGCTGGACCTGGCAGACGAAATAGTAGCGACTTTGGCTTTGCTGAATAAAAAAGAATGTTCAATCGAGATTTTAAAATTCATATCGAACCTGGATTTTGCTCCAAATCTCGCTATAGTTTTAAGGATATTGCTTACTCTCGCAATAAGTGTGGCAAGTGGAGAATGGAGTTTCTCCTAATTAAAGTTAATTAAAATAAACTTTACGCTCTACAACTACCAAGGATCGGCTAAACGGCTTGACAACAATAGCCATTGAACATGAAATGGCTGAAGAAGTTAATGTTAAAGAAATTATAAAAAAATTCTCAGAAATAAAAGAGAAAAAAAAACACTTTTAAGTTTACCTCTCGGTTTAAATGTATTTTTAATACGTAATTAAGTTAAATATTTAGTGATTCTATAATTTGTTTTAGTAATTTTTTAATTTCTTTATTTTATAATTTCACACTATAGAAATGACTCTTTTCTTCTTTTTCTGCGCAACCCTAATTTTAAGTTAGTTCCAAAAACATGAATTAATAAATTAATATTTTTTGCTAATCAAAACTTCAACATTATTGATAGCAATTTTTTTTTTGCTCACGTTTTATTTTACCATTAAGCGTGGGAAGGGTCTAGGTTATCTCTCTTAATGTTATAAACGGGGCGAGATTTTACCTCTTTGCCCGGGGCGGCCAGACCGCTAGCGCCAGACCTGTACCCAGGTTCTACATTTCTTTAGCCCTGGAGTAGATATCAGTCGATGTAAGGACCATATGGTTTTCCGGACCCATAGTATTGCTTGTAGCCGCCTTCGCAACGTCGTTCGCAACTTCGTTCCCCTACAAGGCCTACATGAGAAGGGACTCACAGTAGATGAATAGGGTGCCGATCCGAAAGCTGTTGAAAAAGGTGAAGAATACTCCTGCTAGTGCTGTCGCCGATAGATGGCCAATTCGATAAATGTTGGATGGATCATCGGCTGTCTGTCAGTATCCAAATTTCAGAAACAGCTAGATCTCTTATGTTGTTAATAAATGAAAGACCACACATGATAGCTATTAGCTTAGTTCTAAGGACAGAAACAGGGTCAACATTTCTTTTCTGAAGTTTGATGACGCGGCCTGGTAGTTCAATTAAGACTCCACTGCCAGTAGTATTTGTATCTCCCTTACTGCCATCAGTATAGATCTTGGCTGCATCCAGTGGAATTGAACAATAACGTTGTTGCAACAATATAGGTGAATATTGAGTTGAATGTTTTTTTAATGTTTTTAATTAATATCTTTTTAACTAATTGCGATATGGAACCGAATTGTGAATCTAAACCATTCTCAAATCCACTTGAACCCACACAAAAAATGTCATCAAAATCGGTAAACCGTTTATGTAGAGTTCAGTCACATACACACGCACAGAACTATGTATATTAATATTTTTTGAAAAGATATTAATTAAAAACGCTAAAAAGCATAATTCGTCTGCATTTTTGTAACAGTGAAGACCCAGATGGGCGAATTTGGCTGAAGATCGGTTTTCGACACCAACACGTCATTTTTATAACAATAACGTTGTTACAACAATGCAGGTGAATATTGAGTTGAATGTTTTTAATGTTTTTAGTTAATATCTTTTTAACCAATTGCGATATTGGACCGAATTGTGAATCTAAACCATTTTCGAATCCACTTAAACTCACACAAAAAATTCATCAAAATCGGTCCAGCCGTTTAAGGAGAGTTTAGTCACATACACACGTACAGAAGATTTTTATATAGAGAGATAACGAAAAATTGTTAAAACACACATTTTATCTTTGTATACATATATAAAACCTATTAGACTGTGAATATTCTATTGTTTTTACGACCTTCGGTTCCACGAGATAATTTTATACTCGTCAGCACAATGTCTAGCAAAACTAAATAATTTTCTAATGGAAAATGCACCTTTTTTCCATTTGTTGAAAAAAACACGTAAAATGAAGGAGAGAAAAGAACTTATCGACATATCAACAAATTTGATGTTAAAATCTATATTTAAACAAGAACAGATCCCAAATTTTATGTTACAAACTCTCCCATGCAAAATACACAGTACATCTCACACAGCTATAAACATTTTAATGTCAATAAGAAAATTATGTTTAAGTGAAATATATTTTTCAATGAGAGTGGCTACAAAAAAAAAAAATTAAACTCAGAATACGTAATGCGATTGCATTTAATCCAGTGTTTCTCAAAGTGTGGGGCGCGCCCCCCTGGGGGGCGCGATGACCCTACAAGGGGGGCGCAAGCGTATCGAAAATTTAAAGATTTTTTTTAAAAAAAATAACCGGAAAGAGAAGTAAAACAAAATGCTTTCTTCCATAATAAAAAAAATACACACAACAACACTGACATAATTTATGTTTATTATCCGGCTTTTTTCTGTCATCAAATAGCTATCTTTGATCCCAAAACCAAATTAAAGAAAAAAAACATTTTGTTTTATTTGCTGTATTTCCTCAATGAGAGATTTTTTTAATTACGTTTTAACATAAAATATTACTCGTTAAAAGAAAAACGAAACCCAGACCCTGAGAAAAATTCTAAGAAGATAAACAATTCACCACTGTAATTATTATTGAAATACTGTACATTAATTAGTTGTAGAAAAAGAAAAGGAAGTCATGATTCACTTTTCAGCCAGGCTGCATAGTACGTTTGCTAATCATTTGATTGACCTTCAATCTTATGGTATGGTTATTATCAATATTAGTTACCTCCCATCTTTTATGCGTTTGCTTTTCGCTTAGGGAAATTGTAAATAATTGAGTTTTGCGATATTTGGAAAAGAATTGATTGGCTTAACATTTCTGTAGGATAATTGAAAAGTGTCTGATTTGCGTCCTTTATTATGGTCTTGTACTTTTGAATCATTTTAGTTCAGTTTTATTGGATTTTTTCTCAAATCATCAAAGATTGAATAGTCCTTGAAAGAAGGTAAGTATACTTTCTATAAATTAAAATATTCACTAGAATTCCGATTTGTACCGTGTACAGTAAAAATAATTCTAAACAAATGATTGGGGTGACTGTGTCCCCCCCCCCGCACTACCATTAATGTTAGTATCGAGTACGCGCCTGCTCCCAGGTTAAAACATTTTGAAGTCTTCTCGCTTTAAATGTTAAAAAGTAACACAATTATTCTTCATCGGAATTTTATATTCTTTTTCATAATTTAACATTAATTCTAAATGCTAATTGTGTGAGGTTTAAAATTACAGTTCTTTTAAACAGTTATTTACAATTATAGCATTTATCTAAAAAAAATCATTTTACATTTTTGTATACAATGTCGTGCACACAGTTTTACTCTCCTTACAGTTCAGCTATTATATCAAGAATAATGTTTTATTTTTTTAAAAAATGAACTCGTCCGAAGAGTTGGTGTTTCAGCCAGTATACGTTTGATGTATCAGTACTGAAGAAGGTATTTTATAAAAAAATTCTTATTACTGAATTTGGCCGCGGTAGCTGAGTGGTATAGGTATCGGATCGTGGCTTGCCTTGTCACGAGTTCGAGCCCAGTACCACTAAAGTCCCGCCGTGTAGGGCAGCGATGCACGTTAAATCTGTTGAGAGTTGAAACGTTTTCCCGTTGGTGTGGTGTGGTAGTTAGGAGAGAGGGGTGCCAGCTCAGGTGTCATCCACGTCACTTGACCATGGTTCAAAATTACGTGGTCCGTCGTCAAAAGCCCTCGTGCAGCTGAACAGTGCGACGTTAATATTCAATCAATCAATCTTATTACTAAATTAAGAACAAGTTTAATAATTATTAGGGACTTCCACGGGCTTGTCTTGTAGAGGAAAGTTTTTCAAAAAAAAAGTTTAATATCAGAAATTGACACTTAAAGAGTTATTTTTCTATATTTAGCTGAGATCTATATTTTGTCTTCAAGGCATCCACTGCAGAAAATCCGGTTTGAAAAAGGTAGGATGTTGAAAATGGTAATAGTATTCGAAGTGCTTTTGTTTTCAGTACAGATAATTCCTCATCCACCTCCACCCTAAATTCAAAGAGCGATTTATTACAAAATTGCCTTTTAATTTTTCACTGGATGTGAAATCTATGAAGATTTCTTCTTCGGAAGTTGAGAGCCCTTCTGGAGTATCTTGAAATAGATCCCTAATCCACTCGTAACTTGCTACCAAGCTGTCCTCATCCAGAAAATACTTTTTAAAATTCTTTGCCAACATAGTTAAATGATTTTACATGTTTTAAAAACAACTTTCACATGTTGTTCTACAGATTTGTAAGTTTTAACACATATCGAGCTGGGGCTTTTTTTTCCATCATTTACTTCAGTAGTGATAAATCTAAAATTTAAGTATTTTTGAGAAGATCGCCTTGATTTAATTTTCGGAACCATACTCGTTCGTTTGTGTACTTGTTGATTCTTTATTATGGTCGAATGTTTGCTTACGACTTAAAAATGTGTGTATGATATTGTTTTAATCTACTGCCGTAAATACTTAATTACCGTGTGAATTACAATTAACGTGCAAATTAAAAAAATGTACATTCAAGCTAGATTCGGTAGCTATAGGAGTATCGAGTCGACCAAAACTGACTGGAATTGTACGAGGAAAAGCATTTTTACATGTTTTGAGCAGAAGTCCGATAGGTTGCCCAGACTCACGCAAACGTACCCTATAATGCCAGATGTGATGGATATGATAGAGAGTGACATTGACTAGACTATTTTTCTAATGACATTTGTACTTTGAGAAATGAATATGCTGAAGGAAATAAATCTTTAATTAAATACATCATTTTGCGATCTGTTCCAATTTAAAAAATAGAGAAAGAAAAATAACATAATTCTAAGTAATATATATTTTAAGTAATTTTCTTAAAATATATATTACTTAAAAGTTACATATACACAAAATTTAATATACTTATCGTATTAATTTGTACGGTTTATAATTAAGATCGTATTGTAACTTTAGCGTCTCTCTCTCAAAGTGCATTTTTATTGCAGTAAATACATTATTGTTGTACAGGGGGGCGAGACAAAAATTATGATTGAAAATTGGGTCGCCAGTATTGAAAGTTTGAGAAACACTGCTTTTAATGTATGAGTGGTGCACAAAGTACTTTTATGACTAATTAATTAATACTAAATTAAGAACAAGTTTAATAATTATTAGCTACTTCCATGGGCTTGTCTTACAGAGCAAAGTTTTTGAAAGGAGTTTTAAGATAAGAAATTGACCCTCTGAGTTCATTTTCTATATTTAGCTGATATCTATATTTTGTCTTCTACAAACCGCATTTTGTAATATGTTCCAATTTAAAAATCAGAGAAAGGAAAAATAACTTAGTAATTATCCTATTACTTAAATTTTTTTTGCTTAAAAGTAACACATACAAAATTTAATACTTATGTCATGAATTTGTACGGTTTATAATAAATATTGTTGCTTCATCGTAAAAGTGCATTATTATTGCATTCAGTAAATTATTATGTATAAGGGGGGCGCGATAAAAATTGTGATTGAAAAGGGGGGCGCCAGTATTGAAAGTTTGAGAAGCACTGATTTAATCTCAATAGACCTAGACTTCGACAGTTTGTGTGAAAAAAAGATCATTGATTCATTGGATTATTATTATTAAAAATTATCTATGTTTGTATAGATGAAAAATAATGAAATCAATAATAATTCATTCCGTTTTAAATTTTCACTCCAATAAATGTTTTTAAGGGGTCTAAATCTAACTTACTTATTTACTTACTCCAGAGAATCGAGCTTACCCAAAGGGTTTAGAGCTGCATCCGACCCTCCGAGAAGTATCTAAATCTACATAATGATATATAATTTTTGTATGGAGGACTATAATGCAGTACTATAATGTTTTTCCGAAGAGGCCAGCAAGGTCATTTGGGTTGGCCATCCCTGTTCTAAGCCAAGATTGGACAGCGAGAACGACACTTGAGTGTACAGCTTCTTTGTATTTATAACCTTTTTTGAACTTAGGAATCTCGCGTCTTTAATCATTCACAAACTTGAACGATGGGGAAAGAGAGCAATGAAATAGGGGTCAGTTGGTGTCATATAAACGGTGTCACAGACTGTAGAAGTCAAACTGAAATTTATGAACCCGATGCTTTGTTTGACAGGCCTCGGAATATTCTTCTTTAATACCCATTTTATTTTCTTCCTACTCTGGATTTTATTTCCACTCAATACTAATCCTTCCCCATCAGTTCTCCATCCTCTCTCTGAGTAACTCAACCCTCCAATCGGAGGCGAGCTACTCGACCATTCGGGAGCGAGGCTCTCCTCGCATCCCTTCCTGATTTTTTTTTCAATCTTGAATTTCTCTCTAGTGCTTCTGGACCTTTCTACCATTCGGAACAACCGTATGTCCAGGGCGAGCTAAAATAGCTCATCAAAGAGCGCAACAAAGCCAGGAAAACCTGGCAACAAACAAGACACCCACAACACAAATCAGAATTAGACAGATTACAAAACATCATTAAAAGGAAAATTTATCATTACAGACAACAGGCATGGGAGGACAATCTCTCTACTCTGAATGCTGAGGACAATTCCCTCTGGGGAATTGTGAAAGCTTTCAGGAAGAAAACCTCTCCGATCTCCGCCCTTAATGGCCCTACTGATATTGCTCTCAGTGATACAAACAAAACTGAAGTAATTGCTCATTCGCTAGAGAGTCAATTTCAACTTAATGACATTCACAAACCACGCAAAGACAACATCATCACCAGCGTTGTTGATGCATACTTGGATATATTCTAATACTAATAATACTGATATTATTCCCCTCCCCCACTCTCCCAACTGAAATTATTCAGTTCATTAAAAAGATTAAAATTAAAAAGTGCCCGGGGAGAGATGGGGGTCACCAATAAAATGCTTAAAAAGCTCCCACGCCTTACCATTTTTAAGATCACTAATATTATAAATAACATGCTAACTCTGAGATACTTTCCTAAATCATGGAAGACAGCAGTTGTTGTACCGATTTTAAAACCTGGGGAAAATTCAGCTCTTGCTGAATCTTACAGACACATAAGTTTACTTCCTGTCCTTAGTAAACTGGCTGAAAAGGTTATATTAGCCAGGCTCAACGACCACCTCGAAAGAGAAAATATCCTGATTCCGGAGCTGCACGGGTTTCGCCCTCGTCACTCCATATCTCACCAACTCTTCAGAGTCGTTGAATTTTTTAAGGAAGGAAATAATAAAGATGAATGCACAGTCGCGGTCTTCCTTGATATTCAAAAAGCTTTTGATAGAGTATGGCACTCTTTAAATTAATTATCTATAAAATTTCGCCCCCCCCCTCTTTATCTTTCTATTTAATTCCTACATTTCTGATAGATCTTTCACTGTTGAAATTAATCGCACCTACTCTCAACTTAAGAACGTTAATGCAGGAGTGGCCCAAGGGTCAATTCTCGCTCCAACCCTCTTTAATCTCTATGTTAATGACATTATTAAAAATACTGACACTATTATCTGTTTCTATGCAGACGATACAACCATACTCAGTAGACACAGAAACCTCAACACACTTGTTGAGAACATAAATGAACACTTAGCTCACCTAGAGATTTCGTTCTCCGTCTGGAAGATTGCTCTAAATACTTCAAAAACGGAAGCGGTTTTCTCCCTCTGAAATTACTCTTCAAAATCAAAGAATCCCCTGGTCTCAGCACACCAAGTATCTTGGTGTCATTATTGATAAAAACCTCACTTTCCGACAACATATCACATATATAAGAGATAAATTTAAAGATATCACGCGTAAACTTTACTCCCTAATTTGTAGAAAGTCTAAATTAAGTAGACATAACAAATTGCTTACCTACACTCTGATCTTAAAACCACTACTTACCTACGCCTCCCCGATATGGGGGCAGGAAGCAAAAACCAATATAAATTTACTTGAAACCTCTCAAAATGTTGTAATAAGACAAATCTGTAATGCACACTGGTATATGAGAAATAAAGGTCTCAGAATAGCGTGCAATATTCCAACCATTAGACAAACTATCCGTAAGCTAGCTGTTAACTTCTTTAAAAACATTGATGAATCTGATAACTCATCTATTAATGATATCCCCTCTTATTTCTCCCATTTCTCTATAAGAAGACCAAGAGATATCTTGGTCAACCCAGATTTTAATTAATTCTACTTATTTTTTCATCTCTCTAAATTTTTCCATCCAAGTCATGCAGTTCAATACAGTTGGACTGTTGGCACTCTCTGATTGGATGCTCCGTTTTGCAAAACTACTTATACCTCTTTAGCCGAACTCTTGTCTCGGCCAATCAGATCACTCCCTATTCATTTTCTGACTTCGACTCGAGTTCTAAGATATTTTCCCCGCGTTTCATGATCTTCAGTTTTTGCTGCATTCGGATTGGCTAGGATATCTCCGCCCACTTTTTTAACTCAATTTCCCTGATTTTTCTTATTTTTTTTAGAGTTATTTTTCATTATAATTTTTTAATCTCACATCCAAGTAATTTTTATTTTCTTAATCTCTATGAAAGTTATATTTTATTATTCTAATATTTTTCTTACACTGGGAAAATGGTATAATTCTTTAAAGGCATATTAAAATTACCTGATAGGAGGTTAGAGACCGACAGGTCTAGGTACTCCAGCTAGTTTCTCCAACGATCCTTGAATTTCTCTCTCCCATCCTCCTAGACACACCCTGCTCCCTGATTGGACAAGATTTGTCAGCCTACTGCAGTTATCTACCCACCGATTCTCGGCGCATTTCACTCTTAACCCATGAAAAACGTCTGGCAGGAGAAACCAGGAGCGCGCGCCCAGAACACTACACCACCTCAACAACTGTACTCAGCGGCAGTTAAGAAAAACACTAAACATGATTCATCTGCTGTCACTCAAGTAATGTCACAAATGGCTCAAATGATGAAACATTGGGGACAAATGCTGTCCATAATTCAATCTAAAATTTAAAATTATCATTCAATAATAACGCGAATAATAATTCTCTCAGGTTTTTAGCTGGAATGCTAACGGCTTGAAAAGATGTATTGATGAACTAAAAGACTGTATTATCGATTATAACCCCGACTTAATAGGGATACAAGAAACACACCTTCGTCCAGCGGACCGAGTTAGCATTCCAAACTACACTTGTCACAGAAGTGATAGAACAACACATCGCGGGGGTGGCACTGCCATCTTTGTTTAAAATTCCATTAGGCACCACGCCATCGTCAGTACTTCAAACACATTTGAAAATACATCAGTTATCCCTCATGTAGGAAACAACACTCAAATTACGGTGGCGTGTATTTATAGACCTCCACACGGCTCCATTAATACTACGGAATTGGACGCAATTCTCAAACATAACAACAAAGCCTTTCTTTTCGGTGATTTTAATGCAAAACACTCGAGCTGGAATCCAGGCAGGGGCAGGGCTAATACAAATGGTAATATTTTATGCAATTGGCCATTTGGTTCGCATTAGATATTATCGCCCCTGACCCCCCATATTTCAACGCATAGCACACTAACAACATTCTTGACATCGGCTTTGCAGCTAACTTGGCTCACACTGATGTTTTCACTATAAATGCCCTTAGCAGTGATCATAATCCAGTTATTTTCAATTATGTAACAAATAACATATTACCACCATTACTTAGAACTCTAAAATCAACTAACTGGACTAAATTTCAAGAGATTATTTACCACAACATCCCTGGAAATCCCCAAATAGAAATTTGGATTCGGCCGTTCAAAATTTTACCAGCACAATTGCAAATTCTATTTCTGCTTCCCCGTCCACTAGAATAATTAACACTCCTCACCTCCACCTTCCTGATAACATCCAAGAGCTTATCGGAGCAAAAAATAGATTCAGAAAACTCTGGAATAATACCAGATATCCGCCATACAAACGCGAAGTTAACGCTCTCGTTAGACAAATCAGGAAAGAAATCGAAGTACATAAAAATAGGACCTGGAAAGATTTTCTTTTAACTTTAAACCCACAAGATAATTATCTTTATAACCTTCATAGGAAAATCACTAAAAGAGCTACGGTCATTCCACCTCTCCATGGTCCCGGAGGGATAGCTTATTCTGATTTCAAAAAAGCGGAGGCTTTTAAAGATACACTTGAAGTCACTTTTCAGGAAAATATGGAACCCTACTGTGACGACAAGATCGAAGAAGTCGAAAATGTAGTTAGTAACTACTTCGACAACTTCACAACAATCCCACCTCTCCTCACTTCTCCTACTGAAGTCCGAGGCATTATTAAAAAATTGCAGAATCGTAAAGCTGCTGGCCCGACCTAATACCAAATATTGCTCTTAAATATTTAACTTTAAATGCAATTACACACTTAACCAAAATCTACAATCAATGCCTCATTAAAAATCCCTTTCCGACACTGTGGAAGCAAGAAAACGTGGTTATGCTGCCAAAGCCAAATCAGGATCATAAATTTAGTCAAAATTATAGACCAATTTCCTTATTAAGCACCACTGCTAAGGTTTTCGAAAGAATTATTTCAAAAAGAATTCAAACGCACTGCAAAGCCATAGATTGCATTCCCTCAGAACAATGCGGGTTCCGGGAGGGCCATTCTATGCTACACCAACTTATACGAGTTACCAATATAATAAATGAGGGTTTCGCAAACAAGTGCTACACTGTCGGTGTTTTCTTAGATGTTAAGAGAGCATTCGACAAGATGTGGCATGATGGCCTTACTTACAAACTTATCCAACTGAAATTCCCTGGATATCTAATTAAAATTATACACAATTATTTACACAACAAAACCTTCAGGGTTCGTGTAAACACCTTCTCTACTAATGGTCAAATTCAAAGTGTAACCTCCCAGGGTAGTTCCCTGTCGCCAAGTTTATACAACATTTACACACCACACGACTTCCCAGAATACCCCACCGTCAGTACTTGCCAGTTCGCGGATGATTCCACCATGCTTTCGCAAGATACCCAGCTCAAATACACACTTAAAAACATGCAAAATTTCCTTGATAGGTTACAAGATTGGCTCACACAATGGAGAATTGGAATTAATGTCGATAAATCTCAAGCAATTATATTTAGGAAATGGAGTGTCATCGACCCCCTTCCCTTTCCAACTCACACTTTTTGATGTCAACATACAGTGGGTTTCGGTAGTTCATTACCTGAGTCTACACATGGATAGCCTCCTAACATTCAAAAAACATATCGACTATCTCTCTGAAAACTTCTGGGGTAGAATTCATTTAGCTATCTCCCTTATTGGGAAGAAATCTTCTCTATCCCTTGAAAACAAAGTAATCTTATACAAGCAAGTTTTGTGCCCAATTATAACATACGCTTCACACGTATGGGGTGCAGCAGCTGCCACCCACATGAAAAAAATTTAAGTTATACAAAATAAAATTCTTCGTCTCATGACTAACGCACCTTGGTACGTTAGAAATGATGTGATGCATAACGATCTACATACGGAGCCGATATCTAGATTCATCACTAAGTTAGCTAGGAATGTCTTCAGGATAATCGAAAATCACGATAACCCAATTATCAGAGCACAAACATTATTTACTTATCCACATCCTAAATCAAAATATGCATACGCCACAGCAAAATGTCAGATCTCGCTCAAACCACCGTAACTCAACAATTAAACTTTAAATTTATACATTACCAACATCATATACTCTACTGCTATTTGAAACAGGGTCAGTTCTGACTGTCACCTTCCCCGCTCCTCCATGGTCCCGTTTTGGCGATCGATTCCTTCCTGGCTCTTCCTCCATTCGTGCCGCTTCGGCGCCAACTAGTTTCAGGGTCGTTGTCACCCAGCTGGTTTGGCGGTCCGTTCGCGTGGCGTTTCGTTCATCCCCCCCTCCTTTGGAAGGGTTGTTGATTTTTATTTTATTCTTTCATGGTTTTCCTTTTCTTCTCTCAAAAGCGCCCTAGAGCGCTTCTTGATCAGCATTTTGTAAATTTTCCCCAAGCCCAAAGGCTTAGGGCTTAAATTTACCTTAAAATGCATTGCGAAATTAAAATTTAATTCTAACTTATTTAAATTTTCTTTTAAAACTTAACACACTCTCATCTTATCAAGTAAGTAACTACCCCTCGCTGAGAGTCTCGGATTAAAAGTTTTATGTGAAGCGTTTTCGCCGCGGTCGGATAACGGGAGGGTGACCTCTCAGATTCGTTTTTTTGCTTCTGTTTTCCTTTCCGGCCACCAGATGCAGACACGGTTCTTTCTATCTCGCATTACTTTTAAATTTTGCTTTATATCCAGCAATCACTAATTAATTTGTTCTTTAGAACATTTGCTATATTTTTGAGAGCTGGATAATCCTTGTTTCCTTTTTATCATTTTTACCATGTTTTTATCATGTATTTGACTTCGTTGTGTTTATAATCTCTTATACCGCGATCTGTTCTATACTGTAATTATTTTTGGCTCTCCCCCCCCTTTACAGGCAATTGTGCAAGTTGGTTCATTTTAAATTTTATTCAAAATTTATTTTATTCCCCCTTTTTTCACTTCCCTGTTCTGTGGAATCTTGAAATTTTTTCAATTCCAAGATCTCCTTGTCTCGGCTCGCTCGTTCATCCAGAACGACCCAATCTGTTTCCACGTCCACTTTTTACGTCGCCTGGCTCTGGCCAACCAAATCGCAGAAAGCAGGGTAGCTTTTTCTTCAGTGCGCGGACATCGTCCGCCACTGTTTTTTAGCAGTTTATGTTTTGCCCCCATAATTTATTTATCTCCTTTAATTTTTCTCTTCTCTTACTTTATGTCACCCCATCCATTAAGATCTCTTTTTTTATTAATTCTGATGAGGAGATACGTCCCTCTTTTGGGGACAGGTACTTCGTAATTTACATGCCTCTTGCCTTACACTGGGTATAAACGCCTTCGGCGTTGGCACCCGAAAATTCTAATTTCTGTTCCACACTTCACTAGGCTGGTCGGCCTGCGAGGCGATGGGTTCTTCCGGCGCTAAACTTGCTGATCATGCCTTAGCTCCGCATTGTTTAAGACTGCTGGCATCACATCTCGTTTGAGTTTGATGCTCGGCTGTCGCAGATTTTCAATTTTCTCACTTGTTTAATTCATTTATATAAATTTTTTTATAAACTGGTTCCAGCATTTTTTCCTTTTTTTAAATTCTCATATTTATTTAATTCACGAGTGCAATCCTTTTAACTGTAACTTTTAATTTATTTTTAAATGCTTAAAATCTAACATTGCAAGCTCTATCTTTGAAAGTCAACCCACAATTTTATGAAGATAGGGGATTTAGGCTCCCTTCACACCAAACGACTCCGATTCATTTACCATCAAACTTGTCTGATCGACCCGGAATTCGACTTCGTAATTTCCCCCTCAAATAAACCAAGATTCGCTTACCGCATTCACACCAAATAAAACCGGTTCAATCCGCCGTCATTCTGACTTACGCGTGATTCGGCGGGTCAGATTTTCTTCTGTGATTCACCAGCAGCCGGGAGCTATTTCTTAAAGAAAAAGTGAATTTAAACAGATAGAGCGTTTATATATTTTTATTGTTTTTTTATATTATTAGTGATTATATCACATAAAGTTTCTATTAAAGAAGCTAATTTTAGATATTTATAGATTTTAATGTTCTTGTTAGGGTTAGCATGAGTTTGTTTTTATGCCAATAGATGGCGCTTATATTTTTGTGTGGTATTCATAGTACTCTTTTTCATTATGTAAACTAACTCTAGTTCTTGTCGCCGACTGTGTAGGCTGTATTTTATCCCTGCTAATCTTGCGCTAATAACAAAATTAATTTTACATGTATTATTTTATTCAATTTCAGGAATTTGAAAACTTTATTCTTTACTTTTTAATACTTTAATGCAAAATGTGTTGGTTTTTTTTTGGGGGGGGAATATACTGAAGGATGTTTGAAATAGCTTCAGAGATCAATTTGATAAGAATTTATTTAATTTTGTGAGAGAAAAAAAATTAAATATCTATAAGAATGCTAAAATAAAATAAAACACCGATACTGTCGATAATTTTAATTTTTTAAAAAGATTTCGTTTTATTACTACATAGATCTTAAATTTTGTTATATGAAATAAACAAAATTTAAATGACATGTAAAATTTTGAATTCATTAATATATTAGCAAACCATTTTTAGATACATTATCAAAAAAATAGTTATTATATGCTACAAAAGCTGTAGTATATAACAACATTTGAAATGCCTTTTAAAAACATTAGATACATTATTTGTAAAAGTAATTGCATTATAATATAGTTACAATACATATTTATTGTTTATTACTACTTTTCAGACTATAATTACATTTGATACTAACAGGCAAAATATAAAAAAATAAATAAATATATAAAACAGTTTTCAACTTCAAAATAAATGAAAATACAATTGTGAAATTAATAGCTTGAAACGTTAATTGTCTTAAAATATTAAAAACAGCATCCATGTTCGACAGCAACTGATGGAAAAATGATTGACCCATGGCGGTGTGAAGCCAAATCTCTGTTCATTCAGAATCGCTGTAAATTGGAAAGATTGCTGCAGACTCGGAATCGTTTGGTGTGAAGGGAACCTAAGACCTCTTCGGAGTTCAAGTGCCCCGATGACCATTCTACCCATTGGATCCCCACCAATCGAGAAGAACGCAGAAGCCTTCTTATCTTTAGTTTTTAACAAAAATAGAAGGGGGAGAGGGGTTTTAATGTTTTTTTTCGAGTGGTTGGGAACGAACAGAAGCCATCTCTAAGCGTTAAAAAGGGGAAGATTCTAACAGTGTGTGATGTCATTTTCTTTCATCATGACAGTTGTCAGTATATAACCATCAGAAAGTTGAATAAAGTAAGTGAACGTTTAGAAAAATAGTAACATTAAAAAAATGTTTATTTGAAAATCGAGAAAGTAATGGAAATTTTAAAAAAAGGCATATAATTCATCTTTTATGAAGGAACTATTTACCTTCGATCATTACGACCAGTACGACATGAGTACTTCGCCGTTCCTTTGGACACGCTCCATCCCCTCCCAGAAGAGGACGCTTTCTTCGTTTTCGAGTTTGGATTTCTGTCTATGGGCCTCTTAACACACAGTGCAAAAATTGTCATTATTATCTTCAAAACTGTCTCACCACAGGTATCTAGAGAAATTTCTTCACTTGAGAATGACAATCTTACACGTCTCTTTTTCTTCTGTTTTTTCGAAGGCTTCTTGTTATTAATAATAATTATTATTAGTTTAGTTTTTTATGAACTTTAATTATTAATTTTTCGTTAAATTAACAGTTGAAAAGTGGTGGAAATTTAATTCTTGTTACGATCATGCAGTAAATATTTCTGATCCATATTTTCACCTTAAATTTGTTTCTATTTTTCATTGTTTTATCTCTAAAAAATGAAATTTGTTTTGAAACTCTATTTCATGTTTTAAAAAGTTTATATTTATACATGTCAGTAACGCACACAGAAATTTTTCAAGGGCGGGGGGATCCGGGGTCGAAAGTTCACCATTATTGTATCATGCTCCTTTTGATTTTGTCGATTTTCGGGAACAAAACACAGTAAAAAACTAATTATTGAATAAATAATTAGCATTAATTAACAAAATTAATCATTAATAACAAATACTTAATAAAATTTTACTTACTATGTACTTAGAATTATAATCAATCGGAAAAAAATCAAGGGCTTTGGGGGTCCGGACCCCAGGACTCCACCTCCCTTGTGTACGCCACTGATACATACATATTTATCATATGTAATATAAAACATAAGTGAACATACATACAAATACTTTCCTCGTCGGCTGACTGAGTGTTTATTTACATTGCACTGTAAAGTAATACTAGAGCTATTGGAAACGAACTTTATATAATCTTGAACAATGGTCAAATGATGAGGACGACTCCCAAGCTTCCACCTCCTCTCTGAATTCCCACACCACTTTAGGCCTAGACAGATTTAACGTACATCAGCCTCTGTACACGGAGGGTTTTCAGAGTCACTAGGGCTCAAACTCATGATACATAGGTCACGAGTTCACGTCAAGGACCTACCGTGGCCTACCTTTCCACATCGGAAGGACCGTTTGAAAACTAACATGGTGGTTATTATATAATTTTTGAAAATGTCTGTAGACCAGAAAAAAATAATAAAACAAAGAATAACTAGGGGGAAGGGGTTACCCCTGTCCACTCTGCACGCTATTTGAATAATTTTTCATGTATCTTAAAAAAATTTGTATGATGGTGCTTTCTCGGAAGCTTGAAGGCTTTGTGTGTATAAATTGTGTCTGTTCCTTTGAAGAATAGTCTAAATAATTAGCAGAGTGTTCTGTATCCAAATTTAATTCATCCTTTCACAAAATAATATTTTTGTTGCTTGAGTTATCCATAATTTTAAAAGTCACCGGTCTGAATGCGAAAGCATTGCAAACAGTAGAACACAAATTTTAAGAATCTAAATTCCTGCCTTCATCAAAGAAAAGTTCCAGTCTTCACCACAAAGAAAATGGCGAATGAAAAGTATTTCAGTATAATAAGCCTACTGCGCCACCTTTTCAAAACACTAGCACTGAATCATATCACCATAAGAATTCAAAATATGCATAAATCAAAGAAAGAAAATATCAGTGCCCGTACATCGTACCGTCAAACCGGTTGCAGTCAACTTTCAGCAGTCCATACGATGTACCGGCAAACCAGTAAAGGGGTTAAAAGAATAATTTTCTTTATAGACCTTTTTACCAATTATTTTATAACAAGCAAAGTTGCATTATATAACCATAATGCTACTAATTGGGCACTATTTACTTAAAAATAATTTAACTAAATCTACGGTTTATTAGATTTATGTTATATTTTTATATAATTCTATGTGAATCTATACATCTTCCTATGTAAATCTATATTATATTCATTCACATTAAAACTGGTATTATTTATTAACTATTTTATCATCAAAATGTTAATAAAATTTTAAAACAGAAAAAATTGTCATCGACTCTCTAATAGACTCTTGGAACACTTCACTTTCTTTTTAAACTTCATTGGGAATCTCTGCTCTACCACGACATGAAAAATATGGACGAATTCAAATGGAAAGCGTGCTATAAAGGGCTGCACTATCTATAAACACACCCTATATTCAAATTTTTTCTTCTTTCCTTCATGAAAATTCCATAAAATGATTGGTTATGATATGCGCAACCAATCAAACAACAAAAACAATGTTCGAATAAAAAAAATAGTTCTTACTTTGTAATCCTTATCCTACATACATGTATTTGGAGCAATTTTTCGTCCAACTAACCATTTCGAGCAATTTTTTCACAGTTACCGTAGCAATGATTTCGAACAGCTTTTTGCTAGTGAACAGAAAAAATTGTGCGAAATTAAAATTGCTCCAAATTTTAGCCAATGGGGTTCTTCGGCTCCCTACGTCACAAACAAGATGGTGATAAAGATGACAGCCTCGGCTTCGTCAAACGCATCAGAAATGTACATAGTAAAATGGTACGAAATGATGGAGAATGCTTTTGTTGACGAAGTTGAAAAATTTCTGTACCTATGAAATCTTTAAAAACCCCATTTCGTGAGCGGTATGAAAGAAATAATATTGAATAATCGTTTTCGATGCAGAAAAATCGCCTAGTAATTTTTCATTGTGGATATAGAGGGCGGATGACGTCAGAGCATGTCGTTTTGCTTACGGAAACCCTTCACCCTCATCTGCTTGAAAAAATTGGGCTAAGCGGTTACTCGAAAGATGCGTAAGCGATAAGGTCTTTACGCCGCACAGTGGGCACTTTTTCCAATCTGGCGCATGGAAATTATTTTAAGGCTTTAAAGCAGTGTTTCTCAAACTGTGGGGCGCGCCCCCCTGGGGGGCGCGATAAACCTACAAGGGGGCGCGAGCATATCGAAAATAAAAGTTTAAACAAATTTATTTACTAGAATAAAGTAAAACAAAAAAAATTCTGACATAATAAAAAATATACACATTTACACGGAAATAATATATATATATATATTATCTGCGATTTTACATCATCAAAAATAAAAGCTTATACTTCAAAACCTCATTTTTTAGCTATCTTTGATACTATAACCAAATAAAAAACATTTTATTCGATTTGCTGTAATCCCATGATGAGAGATTTTTTTATTACGTTTTCTTTTCAAAGTGAAAATGCTACTCTTTTAAAGGAAAGGCAAAATCCAGAGCCATAATAAAAAAAAATTGATGTAGATAAAAAGTTCATCACTGTTATATATTATTGTCATCAGCTGTAGGCAGCAGAATGTATTTTCTGCGGTTTAAACTTCGAGCTTACTTGTACGGTTAGTTACGTCCATGCTCTTACGTATTTGCTTTTTTCATTTAGGGAAGTTTGAATGATTACTAAGCCAAGCATAATGAAAAACGTTTTACATAGTTTTTTTAGAACATCCATATTGTAATAAATACACTTTTAATCCGGAAGCGGTCACGCCGAGCACAGAGTGCACGAAATCGGTAATTCTGGCAAAATTGTTTAATTGTTACCAATGGCCCTGACACTATCCTCCTGTTTGACAATCTTAACGTGAACTAAAATATGTTTGTCACATATCTCCCTCTTTTTTGGGAGTGACAGACGTTTTTTTTTACGATCTTAAGGTACTTGTTTTGTCTGAGTTCCCGGTGTGATAACTTAATTTCCGAAATGTTTTTTGTGTCCTTGAAAGTAGGTGAGTATATTTTCTCTTAATTAAATTATTCACTGGAATTACGATATTTATTGTGTACTATAAAAATAATTATAAAAAAAGGATTGGGGTGACTCAATAACTCCGCTCGACCATTTGTATCGAGCGCGCCTGCTCCAGGGTTAAAACATGTTGAAGTCTTCTCGCTTTAAATATTAAAAATAATATAATTATTCTTCATCAGAATTTTTTTTATTGTTCATTATTCAACATCAATTCTAAATGCTAATTCTTTTAGACTTGAAATTACAGTTAGCTTAAAACTAATTATAATTTGAGCAATCATTTAAAAAAAATCATTTTACATTTTTGTAAACATTGTCGCACACTTGGCTTTACTCTCCTTACAATTAAGCGATTATATCAATAATGTTTTATTTTCTTATAAATGAACTTGTGCAAAGAGCGGGTACTTCGGCCGGTATACTTTTAATGTATCAGTGCTGCACAGAGTATTTTATAACTAATTAATTAATACTAAATTAAGAACAAGTTTAATAAGTATTAGCGACTTCCATGGGCTTGTCTTACAGAGCAAAGTTTTTCAAAGGAATGCTTATGATTAGAAATTGACCCTCTGGGTTCTTTTTCTACATTTAGCTGATATCTATATTTTGTCTTCTAAGCAACCACCGCATTTTGCAATATATTCCAATTTAAAAATTAGAGAAAGGAAAAATAACATAATATAATTATCCTATGACTTAATTTATTTTTTTTGCTCAAAAGTAACATGTACGAAATTTAATTCTCATGTCATGAATTTGTACGGTTTATACTAAAGATTGTTGCTTTAGCGTCAAAGTGCATTATTATTGCATTCAGTACATTATTAATGTATAAGGGGGGCGCGATAAAAATTGTGATTGAAAATGGGGGCACCAGTATTGAAAGTTTGAGAAGCACTGGCTTTAAAGTCTTCATAATGATCTAAAATCATAGTAATTAATGTAAATTGGGTATTCTTTTCTATTTTTTACTAACAAATAAGGTTAATAGGGTCTTAACTAATTTATGTCAAGTTTGAATTTGATCAAGAATAAATGATTGCTAAGTGGAACTAGTTTTTGAACAAGGACATAAGGATACTAAAGGAAGCAGTAATTTACACGTGGGGTAATATATACAAGAAACAGTTTAGAAGTTAAAAAAATTTAATTTAATAATTATTAAATATTAAACAAATACAATAAAACATAACATTGTACATATGCAATAATGGATAGTAGGTAGTGATTAAAAGAACTCGGCACACTTGAAGCATCTTTTTTTATTTATGTATTTAAAAATTACGTTTTAGCATTTCATATAATGTTCATTTAAAAAAATAATACGAGATAAAATTTTTCACAAATAATTCACACAAGTTTACAAATTTAATTTCTTATAAAAAATTTGGAAATTTTTAAAATTCTACTTTATTGTGTTAATTAATTTTTTGACATGAAATTTTTGTCATATTTCTGAGGATGTTTTAAACACCTTTAGGTTACAATACCAAACTTGTTTTGGAGAAAAAATAATAAAAAAACGTTTATATATATATATATGCTAAAATTTTACCAAAAGCCTAATATTTCCCACATTTAATTTTTTTAAAATTAATCCCTAATTTTGTTACATGCATTACTTATAAGACACAGGGAAAAGAATGGAAGTGGTTGATAAGTAATTGTGGAAGAAGTGGTATTTTGAATGTGGAAAAAACACAAACCGAGAGAAACAATTTTAAAGTTTATAATTCTGAAAAAAAAAATTATTATAAGCTTAAACAAATATAAAATACCACACTTAAAAATAATAAAATATAATTTAAATCTTACTGCCCCGACAACCACGCATCATTCGACTTGGAGAACTTTTCATTTCTATGGTATCTCGTCCATTTCCTCCTACAAACGAGCATAAATTTTTAACAATTTTTCTAAATTGTAATTGCTGCTGGTCCTCATATTTATTGAAGTCCGTTGTAGTCCTAACTAAACTCAAAACAACTTTAGTTTTGCGTTAGTATCTTGCTCTTCCTTCCATTCTTGAATAAGGCACGCCGAATAATACCATCAACCAACGCTGAAAAATAAAATCATAACTTTAGGAGTTGCAGGAAGTAGCAGCTATAAATTTGGTATTAAATTAAAGGCCTATATCTACTCTATGTGACTTAAGTGTTACTGTGATCAATCCGTGTCAATTCCAGAAGTTCTACTCCAATAAACACAAAAAAACCGACATATGTTAGTAGGGGTTACACGCTGTGATAAAAGTTATGTTTTTACAATTGTTAATCAAACTTTAAGGAGACTCGGCACCTTTTTTCAATTTTTTTTTATTTAAGGGTTTTAAAATATTTTTTTTTGTATATTATTAACAGTTACTACTAAACTAAGAAATTTCACCATGAAAAAAATTCCTAAATTTAAAAAAAATTTAAAATTTAAAGTTTTTAAAAAATTTTTACCGATTTTCAAAATTCTTCTTCTTTTACAATTATCATTATTTTGACACCAAAATTTTTTTGGGGATTTATTAGACTATGAGTAATAACTTTAGGGATCGATTTTGCAACAAACAAATTAGTTTTGGAAAAAAAAAATAAAATGTAAACATTAATGGAAAAAAAGCTAAAAAAACATGACTTCTGCTACATTTTCTTTTATAAAATTTTTTTATTCAAAATATTAAAAAATGGACCCCTAATTTAATTAAGCACATTGTAATAAAGATACACACCAAAATTCAAGTTGTTTGATAAATATCTGTAGAAGTTTTGTACTTTTAAAGACCATGATTTCATGAAAAAACTCGAATTGAGAAAATGCATTTTTAAGAATACCAATCAGCAAATATATATCAAAACAATGTCTAAATTTTGTAATAATTTTTCAATATGTTGTATAAATATATACCTTTAAAATAAAACATAATACAATTCAATTTCAAAATATTAAACAAAAATATAAGCTTTTTTTTAAAGTGCCTGTCTGTGAGCCCAAAATTACGAAAAATAGGAAATATCATTGTGACTTATTTTTACAAGAAACATCTATGAAATATATTAAAAAATAAATGAAATACATGAAATAAATGTAATAAAAATACATGAAATGTACAATAGAAAATTTAAAAGCTTTTATAAAAATAATTTGCTACTTAAATCAATATCTAAAATAAAATAAAGTAAAACAAATTTATGCTAAAATGTATTATTTTTCAAAACAGGTTTGTTTTAAAATTGGCCTGCGCCATAAGTCATTCCTTCTCTCCTCCTAGCTAATAACTCTTTTTTATGTATTGCTTTTTAATAAGTTTAAGAGCCAGCTTATTACTGGCATTTTGACGACGTTTTCTAAATTTTTTGTTTTCGACAATCTAAGATAGTAGCAAGTTGTTTCGTTGAACCTCCAGTAGCTACACCTAATGCTTTCTGTGTTTCTACAATGGTGCGTACTGTACCCTTATTGTATTCGCAGACAGCTTCTGTTACTGCCCGCTTAACACGTCTTTTGTTTACGAAAATTTCTTTCGGACACTTTGCCCAAAATCATGCTATGCAAACTTTCGTTTGCATTTTGTGTTCCACATCGAATGCATCTTTCTAACAATTCATTAGATGCAAGTCTTTGATAAATCGGTAGAATTTTTGGAAGAAACTTTTCATTTATTGGTGTTCCTACATTTAATTTATGATTGTTAGGTTTTTCCCCATTAGCAATCGCAGATTGGTAGAAACACCATGAGTTTTCTCCTGCAGGACACTTCGAATGTTGAGGTTTAGCATCTGTAGAAATGCTATGCAACAATGTAGCATATATTGCTGTTTTCATAGCATTCACATCCCCTTTGTTTCTCAAAATAGCCTTTTGGTAGTAAGTAGTTAATTTTTAATCGTGGCTTCTTTCAAACTACCATGAGCTTTACCACCTAAAGAAATACCTTGAGCACGACAGTCTTTTACAGTAGATCTCAAAGCTGTTCCTAACCGCTTACTAACATGATTAATACATTCTTCCTTTTTTATCACAATGTCAGGTCCATACACTTTTTCTCGCACAAGTAGTTAAACGTTTTACAATCACCATCGGATAATACTGTAATATAACGGAATCCAAGTGATGTGGATCTTTTCCACAAGGTTAATGCAGCTTCCATTTCCATTGATGTAGATGAGCCCAAGTGATTTATATCACATTCGCTTTTATGTCCTTCATACCATATGCTGAATTCAGCACTTGACTGGCCTAGCTTATTTTTTGCCACAGAGCAATGACGACACACCTTACTCATCACTTCAAAGTCAACAACATATCCGGTGAGCATATCTATAACACATCCTACACCGATAAGTGAGGTGTGACCACGAGTTAGCCACGTTCCATCAAAACTAACACTTAAGTCTGTGATTTCAGCTCCATTCTCGTACACATTTTTAATTTCTCGGTGGATTTCCGCAAATATGTTTTCAGATGCCAGAGTATATACATTATCCAGCCGTCTCGCACACTTCCCATATGTAGTTGATGAAAAAGGATCTATATTCATCACCATAGAAAATTTTTCTATAGCTGAATAACCTTTCCCAATATGTGAAAAAGCTTGAGTTATTCTCAAATTCACATCATGGCTGGTCTGAACAGACTTTAGAGATGTGTTTACAACAGTTTTGTTTTCATCACAATTGCTACACAATAGTTTTAAATTGTATGAAAATCCCAACTTGGCTCCAAGCTCCAGTTTCAAGGTTTGTTTTTCACAATATTGGCACTTTGCACTTCGAAGAAGATTGTTAACTTGGTTAAAGTCCACCAATATATAATTTCCAATAGCAGAGGTATCCTTTTTTACCACAGTGTTCAATTTTTCCAGGCGTACATTTGAAAAAACTGAATTTTGTTCACTTCACAATCAACTTTCGCTTTACACCATCGCTTTTCATTCATTTGCAAAGCACGTACTGAACGTTTTCTAAGAGGCATAATTGAGATAAGAAATAATAAAATGAATGAATGTATGATTGAAGTAGCATTAAAAATTATGATTGAAGTAGCATTAAAAAATGCTGTTTTAGGTTTCTATGAAGTTAAAAACTAATGAAACCAAAAATCACACAGCAAGCGAAAATGGCAAAGCTAATGTAAATAAACAACTTTGCTGATAGTTACAGTCACAGCTTAACGGATTCCTCTGCTTCTCTGTAGTTTTTAATGTAAAATAATGGATTTATTCTCAAGTAAAAAAATGTAAACATTGAGGTGGGCGTGGCATTTAAACTGCTGACAGAGCTGTCAAAATATTTAAAATGCATTTTACTGCGTTTAAAATAATCAGATCGTTTCAAAACTTCCCTCAATTGTACCAAAGGTATCAAACTACATTTTAAACTAAAAATTGAAAAATCGATATTTTCATCGATTTTAGGTTTTTGAAAGGTGCCAAGTCCCCTTAACCTAATTTGAAAATCAAATAAAAGAATTATCCATTGGGCATGTATTTAAAAAAACCCGCTTAAATCTGCTGAAAACCAACGCTAAAAAATAAAATCATAACTTTAGGAGTTGCAGGAAGTAGCAGCTAAATTTGGTATTAAATTAAAGGCCTATATCTACCTATATCTGACTTAAGTGTTACTGTGATCCATCCGTGTCAATCCCAGAAGTTCTACTCCAATAAACACAAAAAAAACCCGACATATGTTAGTAGGGGTTACATGCTGTGCTAAAAGTTATGTTTTCACTATTTTTAATCAAACTTGAACCTAATTTAAAAGTCAAATCAAAAAATTACTTACCCATTATGCATGTATTTAAAAAAAACCCGCTTAAATCTGCAAAATCCCTTTTAGACGAAACAACTGAACTTCTTACTACAAAATGACGCTCACAAGTGTTTCTTGTAGCAAAAAGAAACCCAATCTAAACCGCTGATTGTAGAATATTCCAATTCGCGTACTGATGAAAACTGGCTAGCCAGTTTGGCGACCACATGGCTAGCGAGCCTGAGAGGACTTGTTTTTTTATTTCGCGCAATTTCATTTTTAGACTTTCAGTGCGCCAGATTGGGAAAACTGTCCACTGCGCATCGTTGAGTTTTCTACGGTTGGATCTTCCCCCAACGTTGGTTTTTTTTCGCTTCCTCCGAGGCGCGCTTTTTGTGAAAACCTTGTGTTGGAAGAAGTTTTAGTATGGCTCAAATAATCAAAACAATAAATCATAAATAAAAATATATAACAAATAATTAGTTAAATATTTTAGTACTAAATAAAAATATTTTTAAGAATGTATAGATATTATTTACATCAGTGGTCTTCAAACTGTGGTCCACGGAAACCTGGGGTTCCACGAGTCATAATAAAAAAAAAGGAGAAAAAATAAACATGTATGCAAATGGATTCACGTTCTCTAGTATCTAAAGCACCCCCTATTTATTAAAACTTAAAATTTTATTTATATATAATAACTTTACTTTGCAACACTTTTTAAACTTTTATTATAATATAATAAAAGGATATTAAAACACACACACACACTCATTTTATCTTTATATATACATACTTCCAACTAAATTGCGAATATTCTAATGTTTACTATTTCGGGTTTCCCCACATAATTTTATACTCGTTAATTAGCACAATGCCTTGCAAAACTAAATAGTTTTCTAATGGTAAATACACCTTTTTGTATTTGTGCAAAAGACACCTATAACGAAGGAGAGGAAACAACTTATCAACACATCCGATGTTAAAATCGAAATTTAAGCAAGAACAGCTGTTTCAGACTGCGAATTCATGCAAAATACACGGGATTTCTTTCACACAGCTATAAACATTTTAATGCCATTCATGTTTAAGTGAAATATATTTCTGGATGTAAGTGGCTACAAAAACAAAGTATAAAAACAAATTAAACTCAGAATACGTAATGCGATTACATTTAATCTTAATCTCAATTGACTTAGAGATCGACACTTTGTGTGAAAAAAAAGCAAGCACATATACCTGTTACTAAATATAATGCATGGATAGGTGACACTTGAATCACAAATTAATATTATTAGTAAGTAAACTATACTTGAAAAATTAGTTTATAGAGTTTTTTAAATAATAAATGCAATACTCTTTTTAAGGTATCCGACTACGTTTGGAACCGTGATTTTAAAAAAGCTCATAAATGGATAATTTTCATGATATTTAGTGTCACTCAGATTAGAATACATGCATAAAATTATTTTAAGGACATTTTGACAAAAAAAATTATTTAAATAGAATATTTTGGCAAAAAATTAACTTAGAATAATCTTTTTTCCAAATGTTCTCCTTTTGTGAAAAATGGTTCTATTATAATAATATTTTGCCTGTATATAGCTCGGACCTCTCTATAGAGGCTCAACTAGAAATTTTGAAAAATTCACATTATTTTCAGGGTTACAACCAATTGAAATAATTATTCGCGTTTTTTTCTTAAATCTGCTACCCTCTGTTGTAGTAAAATATGAATAAACCTACTTTTAAGTTATATATTTCAAAAATTCTAGTTGAGCCTCTGAACAGAGGTCTGAGCTATAAACAGGCAAAATATCATTCTAATAGAAGCATTTTTCACAAAAGGAGAACATTTGGAAAAAAGATTATTCTAATTTATTTTTTGCCAAAATATTGTATTTAAATAAATTTTTTTGTCAAAATGTCCTTAAAACAATTTTATGCATATATTCTAATCTAAGTGACACTAAATATCATGACCATTATCCATTTATGCGCTTTTGAAAATCACGGTGTTGAACGTAGTAGGATACCTTAATTGCCTTTACATAAAGCGCGTATAATATATTGATCTACTTTAAATATTATTTTGAGATATATTCTTCGGAGTATGTGTGTGTATAGAATGGGGTTCCACGAACACACTTTCTAGTTCTAGGGCAAGGATGGCAAACCAATGGCACTCGTGCCACTGATGGCACACGCCACAAAATTTTGGGTACGCTTCCGATCCAAACGGATTGCATTTTAATTCAATAGAACAAAGTTCAACATGAAATATTACAAACAAACGTGAGTGATCGGACGCAGTTTTCAGCGATCTTTTCTCAGTTGAAAGAATTATCGGAAACGCTCAAGTTTTTTTATGTTTCCTGATGCGACTTCATTTAATAAACTGAACTTGTCCCAATTGGATTAATTAGAGATTGAAAAATTTGAAGTGTAACTCCTTGATTTATCGTCTAGTTGAAGATGGATTCAAAAAATTGTTGAAAAAAGGAAAGAGTTGGAATTGATTGAAACAGAAATAACAAGCAATATAAGTAAAAATGCGAGTAATGGAATTTTAGAAACATGGAATTCAATTCCAGACACATTTGACTGTTTGAAGAAGCTGGTCCATGCTGTTTTATCCATTATTTTCATCTACCTATGCCTGCGAGTCATTATTTTCAGAGATGAAAATAAAATTAAAGACTCGCTTAGAAACCGTTTGGCAGATGACTTCAATTCAGTATGCATTCTGATAGAAGTAACATCTTACAATCCTAATATGTTATTTTTCATCTAATCTGCAACAGCAAAAATCACACTGATGTTACTTTAATTTGAATTACACATATAGCTAAAACATTTACTACTATAAAGTACAAAATGCAGAGCTTTTCGTAGTAAATGAAGAGTTTGATTTGTTTTTTAGTGCTTAGTTTTATTTTTTTCTCAGTAATCACAAGTCAAAATTATTTGACACGGCACGTCTATATCTCATTAAATATTTCTTTAGAAAACGTGGCACGTTGATCCATAAATGCTTGCCACCCCTGTTCCAGGGGTTCCACGAAAACACTTTCTAGTTCTAGAGGTTCCATGAAAGCACCTTCAAGTTCTAGGGATTCCATGAATTGAAAAAGTTTGAAGACCTCTGACTTACATAATGTACAGATAGTTTTGCTTGGAAATTTCTTGGAGTATGATGCACGGTTGGACCCCGATTTAACGAATTCATCAGGACCGAACATTTTATTCATTAATTCGGGTTATTTAAAATATCGGGGTCCAAAAAAAAGTACAAATTTTGTACACTTACCTTTTGGAAACTCTATAACAAGCAACTATAGAAAAATACCCATAGTTAGGAATTGCATACTTTTTATTCATGAGCTAAAAATACTATTAGCAAATTAGTATGCATCAGTTAATTGGAAACTTTAAAATGCTGACTATAGATGTTTGACACTCTTTTTGATTCCTGACTCAAAAAGCTCCTTTTTTCGACTTTATATAGAGTAGAGAGTATTGCGTCATTTACATCCTGCTACATGAGGTATGTTTTCTGTTTCCAAATAATGTGAAGCATTAGAAAATGTAACAGTTTTAATTCGAATTCCGCTATCAATTTTTTCATCGAATTGCTATTCATTGGTTCCGTCAAAATTTTGAAAAACAAAATTTTCTGCAAACCTCACTTCTTTCTAGATTGAAAGCGAATGGTAAAAACTCTTAAAATGTTCCCTGTGTTGTGGAGTGGGATGAATTAAGAATGAAATTTCATGTTTAATTGAAAACTCACGTAATAGGTTACACTCACGATTCATCTGCATCTGGGAAGTAAATGGGGCGCACCTTTTTTCCACGAGTGAGTGAGTGAATATTAACGTCGCACTGCTCAGCTACACGAGGGCTTTTGGTGACGGACCACGTAATTTTGAACCATGGTCAAGAGACGTGGACGACACCTGAGCTGGCACCCCCTCTCCTAACTACCACACCACACCAACGGGAGGGCGTTTCAGCTCTCGACAGATTTAACGTGCATCGCTGCCCTACACGGCGGGTCTTTAGTGGTACTGGGCTCGAAATCGTGACAAGGCAAGCCACGATCCGATACCTATACATACGACTACCACGGCCCTCCTTTTCTAACGAAATTTGGTGTTTATAAGAAAAGTCTTTTTCTGCTCCGGACAAAAAAGAATTTGTTACTTGAAAAGAAATCAAATTTTTTTCTAATCCAAACTAATAAAAAAATTTTTGTATCGGCTGTTGAAATCATTCGTTGATTCGGTAATTTTTGAAGTGAAAACTTTTTTAGACGCGTTGGGCACTTTATGGCAGGAGAAAATCTTATGGGTTCGCGTCACCGACATGCTCATGACTGGCTCACACGCAGTGTGCTGTGCTCCTTAGAAACTTCTTTTTGGATGGGAGAAATCTCATGTGTTCACGTCACCGACATGCTTATAGCAGTATATCTGTAGCTATACAGATATACATATAGTGCTGTGTATATCTTATAAATGAAATTGAATGGATTTAGTGAATAGTTAAATGTGTATATAATGTGCATTGTTGAAATAGTGTTTTTGTTTGATTATTATTTGAATCGTTTAATCGAAGAATCATTGTGCAGTACAATAGTGAGTACTAAATAAATATGCTAATATTTTTAAGATAAAAAATAAATAACAGAAAATTATTTTAAATACTCGTACAGTGGGTGATCGGTTAACGAACATAATCCGTTCTAAGACTATGTTCGCTATCCAAATTGTTCGTTAACCGATCATCGATTCACCATAGACTTCTATGTGAAATCGATTAATTCGTTCTGGACACCCTAAAAATTAAATTTTGAAAAATGCATAATTTCTTAGTAAGTTTTTTAAAAAATAATACACATATCGTCTTGCATATTAATAAGTCCTTTTCATTTTTTGCTTATGGGGCGTTGAAGAACATGTCCAATGTCGATTGCTTTTCTCTCTTTTTCAGGATTTTCCGGAAGTAATTAATAGCATTGTCGTTGTAAAGATCCCCAACCCTACTGACATCAGCTTGGTTTGGGTGCCATTCTAAGACCATCGCTCTGACAGCCTCCCACTTTTTCAAAAGATCTTTAATGGCAGATGTTGACATTGGTCCTCTTTCGTCTTCCTCTTGTTCAGAAGGAGACACATTTCGTTGTGTTTCTCGGTGTTCTTCATTCAAAATTTCTTGGAGTTCTTCTATCATCAGTTCATCTTCATGTCTGATTATGAGCTCTTCTATGTCTTCCTCGTTCACCTCCAATTCCAGATCTCTAGCAGTTGTCAAAATTTCATCCATAATTTAAGGGGTGTCTCCCTGATCACCTCCGAATATGTATTCGTTGTCCAAACACAAAATGTCTTTCTTGAAAGTGTTTGTTATCCGAACACAAAAATCTTTCGTGAAAGTGTTCGTTAACCGATCTGTTCGTTAACCGATCACCCACTGTATTTATTTGTTGAAGTTTGAAAATTTTATATAATTTAAAATTATTTTAAATCGTCGTATTTATTCTGCGTTTGAAAATTTTGTATTATTTATTTTCTAATATTTAACCTCTGCAATGCATCACGCAATCCGGATTAGTATTTCACAGTGGCTTATACGTTTTCTTACTGCCGTAGTAAAACAGACTTCTAAAGAGTGTTTTTTTCCAGGTATAGAAGTTTAAGTTGGCATTACTTTCCAAGATGGCGACCGATTTAACAGCTGTCAAGTGATTTATTCTCAGTTTGGTTTGGCAATTCATCAAAACGATCATCAAGCAAGGCGTAGATTCGTCGAATGGGCCCAAAACGAAATTGCCGTTGTTCCCGATTTTCATAAGCGAATTTTGTTTAGCGATGAAGCGCACTTCTGGTTGAATGACTACGTCAACAAACAAAACTGCCGCATTTGAAGTGAAGCTAATCCACAAGTGTATGTCGAAACACCGTTACATCCAGAAAAACTGACTGTTTGGTGCGCTTTATGGGCTGGTGGAATCATTGGTCCGTACTTCTTCAAAAACAATGAAGGCCACAACGTTACAGTCAATGGCGATCGGTATAGAGCCATGATTACTAACTTTTTCATTCCTGATTTGAACAATCATGATGTCCAGGAGCTGTGGTTCCAACAAGACGGCGCAACATATCAAACAGCTCGTGCCACAATCGATTTATTGAAAGACACGTTTAATGCCCGCCTAATTTCACGTTTTGGACCTGTGAATTGGCCTCCAAGATCTTGTGATTTAACACCGCTAGACTATTATCTGTGGGGCTATGTAAAATCATTGGTCTATGCGGATAAGCCACAAACGCTTGACCATTTGGAAGACAATATTCGCCGTGTTATTGCCGATATACGGCCACAAATGTTGGAAAAAGTCATCGAAAATTGGACGTCCAGATTGGACTACATCCGAGCCAGCCGTGGCAGTCCTATGCCAGAAATCATATTTAAAATGTAATGCCACAAGATTATCTTTCGAATAAAAAAATTCATGTCAATCGAATAATACATCGTTGTTTTATTGCAATTTAAAGTTCTATACCTCTAAAAAAACACCCTGTAGTTGTTCAATCATATTTTTGTCGTGTATTTTGAAATTAAAAATTTTATAAAATCTAATAATAATTCAAGATTAATGTGTTGAAGTTTAAAATATGGTTATTAATGCAAAATTATAGTTTATTACCTTATATCATTAAAATCTTTAGTTTCAATTAATGAAAACGTGGCTCCGATTTTAATTTCATTAAATATTTTATTTTATTTAAAAATTTAATATTTATAAATCATTATTTATTAATTTAAATTGTCAAAAATAAAATATGCGCTTTGCTATTTTTTTTTGCAAAATGATTATATCTATAATTTTATATCATTCGATTTTATTATTAGAAATTTACGAAAAAATATTGTAATGGAATTAGGGTTATTTTAAATATCCGTTTTTCATATTTGGTTAGATACTTGATCCTGATGATGTCTTCAGACGGTGGTAAAAGAAAAAAAAAGAGAAGTCGAAGAAGAATTGGTAGGAGCACGGGTTTCCTCGGATAATGATAAAGATCAAAGGGGAATATCTGATGAAATTGAAAGAAAGAGAAAATTCCAAAATAAAGTTAGGTGTCAGCGATATAGAGATAAGAGGAAAACGTGATATAACAATTAATTCCCGAATTTCTCAACATCAAGCAATAACAGTTGAAGAGGGGATAATAATTAAATGTCGTAAAGAACAAGACAAACCAAAAAGTAAGCGGTATAGAGATAAGAAAAGAGCAACTAATTTTATTAATTTACAGACGGATGAACCCTCAAAAACAATTGCAAAGCATGTTCCTGAACGTCAGAATTTTCATACCTCACAAACTCTAGGCCTGTCAACAAGAAATATTCCATATATCCCACCAACTCATACACTTAACGCTGTTGGCCTATCAATACGAAATGAATTATACATTCCAATATCATATTCAGGTTATAATTCCGACGTTCAAATCAATATTCCTTTACAAGAAAATTATGTTCCACAATTAGATGAATCAATAATGGTAAACTATGCATAAAATCCTCAAAATATTCTTCCACGTGATGCTCAAAATAATATTCAAAACATGTGCTCTCAACATAAATTATCTGTACAAACATACTCTTCTTTCCAACAAAATTCCTGTACCCATCGAGAATTTCAAAAAGATTTTCTTGAAAATTATTTTGGCCATGCTTGTGACATTTGCGATAGACTGTGGTTTAAAAAAGATTTGAAAACTTTTGTCAATAACGATATGACTCCCAATTAATTGAACTTCTAAGTGAAACAATTTAAATATGTCCAGTGATCTAAAACTCAGTACTACAAAATATTAGGTTGGAGAAAAAGAAATCCATTATTTTTGCATGGAAATCAAGACTTTATTTAACATGCTTCCAATTGTCCGATTTGGGTCAAATATACACCGTTTTGCTGTATAATTTGTTGCATTTTAAAGGTGGCTTCATAATGCCTTTCATAGAAGTCCTGGCTCTTATTGGCGAAAACATCTAGTATATAATTGATTTTAACAATCTTCTCTTGATCCCAATTTCTTAGCACTCAGGTAATTTTGCAATGTGAGAAAAAGGAGGTAATCACTTGGTTCCAGGTCCGCACTATTTGATGGATGTATTAAAACTTCCCAACCAAGCTCCCAAAGGTTATGGCTGGTTACTACAGAAGTATGTGTTCTGGCGTTGTCCTGATGGAACACAGCACCTCTTCTGTTGGCTAATTCTGGCCATTTCTGGTCAATCACTAGCTTCAAACTGTCCAGTTGTTGACAGTAGAGATCTGAATTTAGTGTTTGGCCATGAGGAAGCAACTCCTAATATACGATTCCTCTCCAGTCCCACCAAATACTCAGTAGAACCTTCTTGTCCGTTAGTCCTGGTTTGGCCACCGTTTGAGCTGCTTCACCGCACTTTGACCACGATCGTTTTCGCACAATATTGTCGTATGTGACCCATTTCTCATCCCCAGTCACCATCCGTTTAAGAAATGGGTCGATTTCATTCCGTTTGGCCCAAGGCTTTGCAGATGGAAATTCGATCCATCATGTCTTTGGGTGTTAATTGGTGTGGCACCCAAACATAGAGCTTCTTTTTGAATCCAAATTTGCGCAAATGGCTTAAAACTGTTTTATGGTCGATCTTTAGCTCCTTGGCGATACTACGATTCTAACATGCCGGTCAACTTCGATTATTTCTGGGATTTTATCAACAGTTTCGTTGACGGGCCTGTCTGTGCGAGGTGCATCTTTAAAATCAAAAATACCTGAACGGAATCGACGAAACCAAAATTGCACGTAATTGGCTGTTACAATATCGGCACCATAAACACCATTCGCAATTTCAGCCCCCTGGCTAGCATTTTCACCTTTATCGAAGAAAAACTGTAAAAAGAACCGAATTTTCTCTTTGTTGACTTCCATTTTTTCCTGTAACTCGCAACTGAATGGACCAAACAAAAAAAAGCAAATTAATTTTTTTAGTTTGAAATGTCATCTTGACAACGAGCATAAATTTGAAATTGTTTGATCGATGTTTCACGAGATATCGACCCTACAGAAATCTACCAAAAAAATATAATGGATTTCTTTTTCTCCAACCTAATATAAAACGACAATCGATGCGGTTTTTACGCGATACTTAGATAAATTTGAATCAAACACTTTCCTTTCTTACTTTAGTTACCACAAGTCTATTTTTTTTAGAACAAAATGAAATAATTGAAAGTACAAAAAGTCTAAGTATTGTTGAAATTAATGATGACAATGATGCAAACAATTAAAATAATATTAAAAATCAAGTACATTGAAATTTAAGCAAATACAAATACTATCCATAAATAATATGATTGTATATTAATTGTTATTTTAGTTGAATTGTATTTATATTTTGTCATGATCTTGTACAGCCCGTAATATATTTTAATTATAAAAAACCATATAAACATGCATATAATTGTTGCTCGGAGCGTCAAAGATGTGAAAATCAAATTGAGGTTGATAATTTTAATTCAAACATAATGAAATTTCAAATTTTAATACTAAAAGTTCTTAGTTTTTACTTATATCGGCAGTCTCTATAACTGCAATTTTTGTTGTTGTTGTTGTTAAATAGTGTAAATAATATATATCTGGAAGTGCAATACATTAATATTACTTTCTGTTGTATTTATTTTATGTTAAAATCTTGGCACCACTTCTCCCTTCGAAATATAGTTTTATTATGAAATAAAAAAAAGTAGTGATTACACTGATCGAGGAATAAATTAAAAGCGGAGCGCGCACTGAGGCATGGCGTAGACAAAACAAAAAGATTAAGGAATCGCGCCAAAAAGCGCTTGGCGCGTTGCACTCCTATATCAAATCAGTAACACCGGTGGAGTTACGCAGTCTGATAATTAGGCCGACGATATGACAGAATCACACTATTAAGTGACAAAATAGAAAGCGACTTTCATCGCAATTTTCTATTTTCCTTTCTATATAGGGTGTTGGACTACTATTATTATTATTTGTTACTATTTATTCATTCATTAAACTTAATTATTCCAATAAAATAGTATAGTAAAAAGAAATGCCACTCCCAGAAATTAGACCAACCCAGGTGAGTTTAGAACCCATGACCTTTGGATTGGAAGTCCAACTCACACTATACATTGCGCTACAGGGATATAACAATCCATTTTTCTTTTTATATATGGTGTTAGACTATTATTTTTGTTACTATTTATTCATTAATTAAATTGAATTAATGAATTAATATTTGAAAAAACTGTATTAACATCGTGTCATCCACTACAAGTTTAAAAAATGTATTTGAGCTTGAGTGAATGAATAAAAAGTATTTTATTAACGATTGAAAATTTGAACAAGATTGTGAACTAGTAGAGATATTGAAGGTGGGGGAATCTAAGATATGTGTGCTATTTTTTCATCTTTAATCAACAAAAGTAAAAATTAATTATGTTTCATTACAACAAAATAAAATAACTTAAAATATTTATAATTGATAGGTAAAATATTCACCGTTCTGCTTAAAATATCGACTCAAATCCTTCTCTATTGTTTATGGTTGCAATTTTGGTAACAATTTTTTTTATTCATTCCATGAAATTTGTCTGCCGTAAAATCCTGTGTATAACGTGCACTTTTAACACGAACACTCGCAAACAAGATCGAAATTTACGGATGTGCGTTATACGCCGGGCATAAAAATAATAGCTTTAAAAATAAAAACAAGTTATATAAAAAAATTTTTAAAATCTATTCCTACTTTGAATGGATGAATAAAAAGTATTGTATTACTGAAAATTTGAATAAGATATATATATATATATATATATATATATATATATATATATATATATATATATATATACAATTAAATAAAATTGAAGTGTCTGTTTGTAATTTGAAATTAACAACTTTTCACAAAATGCATTTGAAAGTATATCCGGTACTTATATCAAAAAATCAATTTTTAAAATTTTTGTCTGTCTGCTTATCTGTTTGTTCCGGCTAATCTCTGAAACGACTGAACCTATTTTGACGGAACTTTCACTGGCAGATAGCTAAAGTTACAAGTATTAACTTAGGCTACTTTTATTTTTTTAAAAAAAAATTGGGTTGCGCGAAAACAAAATTAAAACCAATGAAATAGTGTACAATATCCGATGAAATTAGGCTTAACCAGGAATTTGGGGCGTATTATTAGACAAAATTCTCGTTTTCGAACTACTACTTCTTCTTTATAAGCGTAACAACCTGTTACAGGTCTTGGCTGCCTCCACAGCTCGCTTCTTCAAATTCCAACGATACGCAGCAACTCTCTGCCAGTTTTTAATATTTAGAGTTTTTAAGTCATTTTCAACATCATCTATCCACCTTGTTGGTGGTCTTCCTCTCGTTCGAGATCCCATAGGATTCTTAAATGTGTAAGCTCTGGTCTGGTTGTTTTCAGGGCTTCTCCAGATTTTTTCGAGCCATCTCAATCTGTTACTTTGGATGACTTGAGTAACTTGAGGTTCTTTGTAAAGCCTATATAATTCGAAATTATATCTAGTACACCAGTGTTTCTCAAAGTGTGGGGCGCGCCCCCCTGGGGGGCGCGAGCATATCGAAAATTTAAAGATTTTTTTTTAAAAAAAATATTCGGAAAGAAGTGAAACAAAATACTTTTTTCCATAATAAAAAAAATGCACAACAACACTGATAAAATTTCTGTTTATCATCTGGCTTTTTTCTTTTTTAACATAAAATATTACTCGTTAAAAGAAAAACGAAACCCAGACCCTGAGAAAAATTCTAAGAAGATAAACATTTCATCACTGTAATTATTATTGAAATACTGTACATTAGTAGTAGAAAGAAAAGGAAGACATGATTCACTTTTCAGCCAGGCAGCATAATACATTTGCTGATCATTTGATTGACCTTCAAACTTACTGGTATGGTTTCTACATTAGTTCCATCCCATCTTTTATGTATTTGTTTTTCGCTTATGGAAATTGTAAATAATGAAGAGTTTTACGATATTTGGAAAAGCATTGATTGATTTGAAGGATTATTTGGCTAAGATTTATTTTTAAGAGTAATCTCAAACAAGCATAGTGAAAAACGTCATAATCCTTTTTAGAACATCCGTATTTTTTTCTGAATACACTTTTGACCCGGGAGCGGTGGTGCGGGGCATCTGTGATCTCTATTGAAGGAAGTTGAAACTGATCAAGCAAAAGAATGCATATTATTCATGATTGAGAAACACGATGAACATGAAACGAAAGGAAAATTTTCAAATGCTTCCTAAAGAACTCCATCAACTGAAATATGAAGCCATAAGTATACCACAAGGTTCAGTTCGCGTTGTCAAAAAGACGCAAGAAAAAAGAAGTTCAACTTGATATTTGTTGATCACCAAAGGTGTCACGAGTTCGAGCCCAGTACCACTAAAGACCCATTGTGTATGGGGGAGGTGCATGTTAAATCTGTCGAGAGCTCAAACGTTCTCTTGTTGGAGTGGTGTGGTAGTTAAAAGAGACCAGCTCAAGTATCGTCCTCATCAACCATTGTTCAAAATTACGAGGTCCGTCTCTAAAAGCCCTCGCGTAGCTGAACAGTGCGACGTTAATATTCACTCACTCGATCATGAAAGCTCATTAAAACTACAATTACTTGAACAAAATATGACAGCTTTGCCAGCAAATAACATTTCTGTAATGTTAGTGAAAAGTGTCTCTGATTTGCGTCCTTTATTAAGGTATTGCACTTTTGAATCATTTTAGTTCAGTTTTATTGGGTTTTTTCTCAAATCACCAAAGAAAAATTGAATAGTCGTTGAAAGCCGGTAAGTATACTTTCTCTTAATTAAATTATTCACTGGAATTCCAATTTTTATCGTGTACACTAAAAATAATTATAAACAAATGATTGAGGTGACTGAGTCCCCCCCCCCGCACACTACCTTTAACGTTAGTATCGAGTGCGTGCCTGCTCCTGGGTTAAAACATTTTGAAGTCTTCTCGCTTTAAATATTAAAAAGTAACACAATTATTCTTCATAGGAATTTTATATTCTTTTTCATTATTTAACATTAATTCTAAATGCTAATTTTGTGAGGTTTAAAATTACAGTTCTTTTTAACAGTTATTTACAATTATAGCATTTATCTAAAAAAATCATTTTACATTTTGTATACAATGTCGTGCACGCAGTTCTACTCTCTTTACAGCTCAGCTATTATATCAAGAATAACGTTATATTTTTTTAAAAAATGGGCTCGTGCGAAGAGCCGGTGTTTCAGCCAGTATACGTTTAATGTATCAGTACTGAAGAAGGTATTTTATAAATAATTTCTTAATACTAAATTAAGAACAAGTTTAATAATTATTAGTGACTTCCATGGGCTTGTCTTGTAGAGCAAAGTTTTTCAAAGGAAGGTTTAATATCAGAAATTGACACTCTGAGTTATTTTTCTATATTTAACTTAGATCTATATTTTGTCTTCAAAGCAGCCACCGCAGAAAATCCGGTTTAACAAAGGTAGGACGCTGAAAATGGTAATAGTTCACGAAATTCTTTTGTTTTCAGTACAGATAATTCACCATCCTTCTCTACCCAAAATTCAAAGAGCGATTTATTACAAAATTGCATTTTAATTTTTCACTGCATCTGAAATCTATGAAGATTTCTTCTTCGGAAGTTGAGAATCCTTCTGGAGTATCTTGAAATAGACCCATAATCCACTCGTAACTTGCTACCAAGTTGTCCCCATCAAGAAAATACTTTTTAAAATTCTTTGCCAACATGGCTAAATGATTTTACATGGTTTTAAAAACAACTTTCACATGTTGTTCTTCAGATCTGTAAGTTTTAACACATAACTAGCTGGGGCATTTTCCCCCCATCATTTACTTCAGTAGTGGTAAAGCGAAAATTTAAGTATTTTTGAGAATATTTCCTTGATTTAATTTTCGGAACCATGCTCGTCTGTGTACTTTTTGATCCATCATTATCGTCGAATGTTTGCTTAAAAATGCATGTATGATTTTGTTTTAATCTACTGCCGTAAATACTTAATTACCGTGAATTACAATTAACGTGCTAATTAAAAAATGTACATTCAAGGTAGATTCGGTAGCTATAGAAGTATCGAGTCGACCAAAACTGACTGGAATAGTACAAGGAAAAGCATTTTTACATGTTTTGCCCAGACTCACGCAAACGTATCCGATAATGCCAAAGTGATGGATATGATAGAGAGCAACATAGACTAGATTATTTTTCTAATGACATTTGTACTTTGAGAAATGGATGCTGAAGGAAATATATCTTTAATTAAATGTATCATTTTGCGATCTGTTCCAATTAAAAATTAGAGAAAAAATAACATAATATATATAAGTAAGTAATATATATATTTTAAGTAATTTTCTTAATATATATATATATATATATATATATATATATATATTACTTAAAAGTAACATATACAAAATTTAATACTTATACAGTTTATAATTGAGATCGCATTGTAGCTTTAGCATAAAAGTGCATTTTTATTGTAGTAAATACATTATTGTTGTACAGGGGGGCGACCAAAATTATGATTGAAAATTGCGTCGCCAGTTTTGAAAGTTTGAGAAACACTGCAGTGCACCAACATCCTTGATCTTTAACAGGCCCAAATATAGTTTTCATTGCTTTTCTTCCGAAGGTTTCCAGAGCTCGTACAGTCTCCAAATTCAGCATTCAGGTTTCGCTAGCATACAGCAACACAGGCAAAATTTATGTCTTATATAATCTTAACTTTGTTTTTCCGCTGATAAATTTCGATCTTAATTGCTTCTTTAGTCCAAAAAAACATTTGTTAGCCGATTTTATACGGTTGTTTATTTCAGCTTCCAGCTTATTTTGGTCATTAATAATGGTTCCGAGGTATTTGAACTCACTAACCCTTTCAAAAGAATGACCGTTTACACAAAAAGGGTTGTTGTTTACTGAAGAGGGTAGTGTTTCCATGAACTTTGTCTTATCCTCGTTGATAGTGAGGCCCATGTTTGTGGCTGAGATTTCAAGGGCTTGAAAAGCCTCTTTCACTGCTTTTTCAGATCTTCCAATTATGTCAATGTCGTCTGCGTAAGCCAGTAATTGTAGTGACCTATTCCACACGGTGCCGTTTCGGTCCAAGCCACTGTCTCGGATACATATCTCCAATACCAGATTGAAGAGCAAGCAGGCAAGCGAGTCTCCTTGGCGCAGTCCTCTTTCTGTAGTTAAGGGCTCAGACAGATATTTTTGTATTTTAATCCTGCAGCGTACATTTTTTAAAGTAGCTTTCGTGAGATCGACAAGTTTTTTGGGTATTTTAAACTCAGTCATTGCTTCAATCATCTTATCTCTATTTATGCTGTCATAAGCAGCTTTGAAATCGGCAAATAAATGAAATGTTTTGATGTTATACTCCTTAGTTTTCTCCAAGATTCGTCTCAACGTATGAATCTGGTCTATGTTAGATCTCTGTGGTCTAAAACCACATTGGTAGTTTCCGATTACTTGGTCAATATAAGGCTGAAGTCTTGCAAACAGCAAGTTGGAGAATATTTTATATGCCGTGTTAAGGAGAGTAATTCCCCTATATTTACGACATTCAAGTTGGTCTCCTTTTTTAAAAATGGGGCAGACAGAGCCTTCTTCCCATTCAATGGGAATTTTCTATGTCTCCCATATATTAACCATAATTTTATGCAAGGCATTAACAAGTTCTGGTTCATCAACCTTTAAAAGCTCGGATGGAATGCTATCAGGTCCTGTTGATCTATTATTTTTTAATTTTTTAATAGCAAGGGTTACTTCGGTGATGGAAGGTGGTGGGTTTTCCTCATCTGCTATGATGTCCTGTTCAGTATGAATAGGTTTCGAACTACTAGGACTATAATAATAAAATTTGGTTTGCATGTTTCTTTTGTTGAATTGAAATCCCCTAAGAATGCTCTCAACAGGGTTACGGGGGGCGTATTGATGTTAAAAATTCCGTGTTTGCTCTGTTAGATTTAGACTTGAAATTTAGCACGCATGTTTATTTTATGGAGTAGAGATCCCCTTAAAGTTGCTTTGCCGGAAATCCCCTTGATTATTGGGTTAAGTGAGCGCAAAAAATGCTTCTACTTTATTTGAGACATTAATCGAAATTAGAAATTATAATTTCTGTCCTTTTTATATCAAAAGGTGAGAGTTACAGCTATAAATATATTTTTCAATACAAACGAGTTCTTAATGCTAGATATCAATAACTTATCTATATGTAAACAGTATATATTTATACAACATCGTGAAACATCCAGTGAAGCGGGAGGGTAACGGCTAGTATATAAATAAATATATATATAGGGAGAGAGTGAACTAATAGTAGAAATTGAAAAAAGAGCATGATTTGTCTGCATTGATGTAATAATGCATACCCGATTTGGCTGAAAAACACGCCAATTTTTGTCTTTGTTTTAACAGTTATATTCTTACAACAATATAGACGAATCTAATTTGGCATAAAAAACTGGTAATTAATTTAATTTAATTCATTAATTAATATTTGGAAAATTATACTAACATCAAGTATCACCCACTTAAGTTTAAAAACATTTATTTATACTTGATTCGATGAATAGAAAGTATTTTATTAACGATTGAAAATTTGAACAAGATAAATGTATAAATATAGAGATAGAGTGAGTGAGCTAAGAGTAGGAATTGAAAAAAAAAATAAAGATAAAAGAAATTATTTTTCTACATGAAATGAAATACTGTTTATTTACAAGAAATGACATTCTTTATGAACTTAAAGGGTTGTAGTTCCAGAAGTATACTATTTTTTTAAAAGCTTGCGATAATACCTCGAAGAAATGACTTCGAAACATAAAGAGTATTGCACGTGTGCATTTCAGGCGTCTTCGTATAAAAAAAGTGGGCGCGCGCTATACGGCGAATATGCCTAAAAATTTTATAAAAAAATGCAACTAGAAAATATTGGTGAGTAATATTCGCCGAATTTTACAGTAATCATCGTTTAACTGTTATTATATCTGCCCTATTAAAATTCACAGGTAAACAAACGTATCTATGTCGCTTTGTATGTACATCTATATTCTCACGAACCGCTCGACGCAGAAACTCGTCAAAGGTACCAAAAGTTCGGGAATGATACGAGGAATTCGTTTTTACCATTTATATTCCTATATTGCAATTAGTTAAAAAGATATTAATTAAAAGCTTTAAAACGAATAATTGGCTTACCCTTGTTGGCTTTTTATACCGCTGAGCGTCATCATCATCTCAGCGGAGTGAAATTCCGACTTTCCCCACGTTTTTAAATACCCATGCAATTCTTACTATAAAACTCGGACAAAAAATAATTACAGAATAGGAAATAATAATTTTTTTCGCCACGATACGGTATAATTGTTTTTTTTTTGTTTTATTTTACAAAATAATGATTTTTTCTATTTTTTACGATTTTTTTCTAAAATGAGTCAATATCGGTACGTTGTTATGGAAATGATTTCTAAATCGTTCCGTTTGAATTTTCGTTCGCATTAATGATGTGATATTCAACACTAAAAAAGAGTTCATGCTTTTCTCTTTTAAAATCAGTCATTTAAAAAATAAAATGTCAAAAACATTTTTTTACTATTTTTCAAAAAATACTCAATATTTTAATGAAATATTTAATAAATTCGTTACTTAAAAAATAATCTCACGAAACTTTTTTCCGTGTGTAGAATTATACTATCCGTAATCCGTACAAAGATTGAAAAAATTGCTTAAAAATTATGGTTCTTTTTTTAAAAAAACCTAGCTGCATGGCCTAGCTTTGCACGGGCTTTCTCTACTTTTGTAAATTTTCCCTTTCATTCACAAAATCAGGGCTTCTAATACTCTTTTTCAAAATTACTTCGACCCGCACCCCTCCTCCGCTTAGCCCGGCGTTGCTCGGGCTTTCACCGAGTGTATAACTTAAAATTCCCTGTTTCGAAATTTTTCACTTCTTTTCTTTGTCAGACAGGTTTATTTATCCCCGGTGTTGCACGAACATTTTTAAATGCATAACATATTGTCATGGAAATTCCCCTTTCCCTCTCATTATCAGTCGTTCCTGGTATGTGTGTGTTATTTCTATATTAACGTCATTACAAAATTCGCGTGGTAATTTCCCACAATTATTACTACCCTTTTAAAATTTTGGCTACCGCTGAAGACTCGCTGTTGAATTTGTCAAGAGTTTAAGCGTCTTAGCGTTGGTGTGGTACGGTAGTTAAGAGAGATGGGTGCCAGCTCAAGTCCCATCCTCGTCACTTGACAATGGTTCAAAAGTCTTCTGCGTCGCTGAAAGCTTTCGAGTAAGTGAACAGTGGAACTTTGATATTCACTCTCTCACTTTGCAACTTTTTAGGCCCCGGAAACGAAAATGTACCTTTTTAAAAATAGTTGTATGTTGAAAAAAAGTAGAAATTTTTATAATTGCAAAGTATCACAACTATATCAAATTAATTGTGAGCATTATATATATGTATTTGAAATGTTCGATACACGGGGAAAAAAAGTTTCATGCAATTATTATGAAGAAGTTATAAAAAATTTGAATTTGGTAAGTAGTTATTATAAATATTTAAAATTTGAGTATTTTTTAACAATTCGTAAAAAAAAATTTTCGGCATTTTATTTTTTAAATCACTAACTGTAAAAGACCAAAGTATGAGTTTTTTAAAAATCATTTTCATGTAAACGCATCGATATTGATTCATTTTAGAAAAAAACATAATACGTAAAATATCGTTGTTTTGTAAAAAATAAAAAATAAAAAACATTCTGTATTGTGAAGAAATACATTATCTTTACAATTACAAAATTGCTAGGGAGGTTATTAAATGCGCGAATAAAATTTTGAGTATTTTTCAAAAAATCATAAAAATTAAGCGATGATGTTGTTTCGAACCCGGGTACAAACGATAGCAACCAAGCGCTCTAACTCAGGGGTACTCAACCCTTCTTTCTGCTGGGCTGCATACATACTTCAGCCATATCATGCGAGCCGCATACATATGTTAGTTATTTCACGCGGGCCGTAACATGACGATAAATGGGGGAGAAATCCTTTAAGACGAAGATAATATTGGAAATTTAAAATGTGGTAAATATTGATCAAAACATTATAACGCCTTTCTGCTTTTTCTAATTATTATTTTTTATATTTTTTATTTTTGTCACTAACACTAAACTAGAAATATTTAAGAAACACTCCTTCATAATTTCTGCATCAGTAAATGGTTTTTCATATGATTACCAATAATGTAACAAACTTCATAGAATATGTCTTTGTTACTCTCTGCTGTGATATTACCACTAACAAAACACTTTGTTGCTGTTGTAAAGATTATTCAAGAAAATGCCTATTTATCATCCCTTGAAAGAGATCTTCGAGAAAAGTGTCATTGAATGTGTGATTAGAAAAAAAATTAGATCGTGTTTTAAAAACGTCGGGGATAAGAAAAACGTCTAAAAACTGGAACTTTACCACTCAGCGGTAAAAAATGCCCACGGGAGTAAAATAACTATGAGTTTAAAGATTTTTAATTAATATCTCTTTAACTAATTGCACTATCGGAATACAAATGATCAAAATGGATTCCTCGGATCATTCCCGAACTTTTGGTACCTTTGACGAGTTTCTGCGTCGTGCGGTTCTTGAGAAGATAGATACACTTGCATGGTCAGATAGATAGATAGATACGTTTGTTTACCTACGAATTTGATTAGTGTAGATTTTGTGTTTTTCGTTTTTACCCTCTTTGCGAGAGTTAATCACACACACACAATGTAGTATTTTTTTTCATTTTTTGTTTTAAAATTACCGTAGTTTATAATCTATATGTGAAGTTTGCAGGGCCGGCTCTAGCGGTTTTGCCGCCCCGGACAAAAATGGAAAATGCTGTCCCTCTATCCAATGCCCCTCTCTCACTCTCTCTATATATACATATATATTATTTTAAGTCTTAAAAGATTCAAAACAATTCGAAATTATGGACATAATTACTTGTTATTATGTCAAACGAGTGAAATGTAAGAGAAGGAATCGTCGATTTCAGCAGGTCAATTTCTTCTAAAAATAGTCTACTGATAGTGGGGATCACAAGCGTATGTTTTAACTTAATTAACTACACTCAGGACTAAAATAAAACACCTCCTGTAACTCTCTATCAATCAGAACCTCTTATTACCCTTGTCCTCTTTTGGATAGCTGACACCGGACATCGTAACAATGAAAGGAACGTCCTTTGTGACCTACTCCGGGATGGGGAGAAATTTACAAGTGAAAGATGTGTAAACATATTAAAATTCATGCTTTAACATATACTCCCACCTCAAACCCTTCACGTTTAAACACAAAAGAAAACCATCATTACATAAGTAGAGTACAAAATAAAAAAAAATAAGATACGTTAAATGTAATACCAAATTCCCACCCAATAATATTTCAGAAAATTTTTCAAATTCTTTGTGACAAAAAAAAAGTAATCTTCAAATTCGATTCAAATGCCGCCCTTAAAATTTGCCTCCCCGGGCAGGGGTCCGGATTGTCCGGTCCTAGAGCTGCCCCTGAAGTTTGAAAACAGTAAACTTAACCATAAAAAAAAAATTTTAAAACTTTAAGTAAGAGCGCAATTTTACAATAGCCAAGGGTTTGGCGGTGAAAAGTTGTTTGTCGCCAAACCAGTATTTTCCCCTTGTGCGCTTCACGTTTAATGAAAGGTTACACTAGAAAAGAAGATGCCTATAAATAATGAAAATCAACAGATTTGGCGAAATTGAATATCTCTTCCTTTTATTATAAGGGTCTTTTCACTCTTGTTTCCGCGAAGTTCGTGAATGCCGAAAACTTTCTTTTATGAATTTTTAAAAAATACTCAAATTTTAATATTTAATAACTTTTTATCAAATTCAAATTTTTAATAACTTCTTCATTTATAAAAATAATTGCATGAAACATTTTTTCTCGTGTATCAAACATTCCAAAAAATGCTCACAATTTTAATTCAACATTTAATACAGTTGGAAATTTTGTAATTATAAAAATATCTACTTTTTTGCCTTTTTTCTACATAGTTTTTTAAAAAGGTACATTTTCGTTTCCGGGACCTAAAAAGTTGCAAAGTGAGTGAGTGAATATTAAAGTCGCAATATTCACCTATTCGAGAGCTTTTGGCGAAGTACTACTGTCGAGAGCTGAAATGTCCTCCCGTTGGTGTGGTGTAGTAGTTAGGAGAGGGGGGTGCCAGCTCAGGTGTCGTCCACGTCACTTGACCATGGTTCAAAATTACGTGGTTCGACGCCAAAAGCCCTCGTGTAGCTGGACAGTGCGACGTTAATATTAAATCAAATCATTGGCGAAGTACTTCGAAATTTTGATCCATGGTCAAGTGACGAGGATGAGACTCGAGCTGACACCCATCTCTCCTAACTACCATACCACACCAACGCTAGGACATTTAAACTCTCGACTGATTCAACAGCGAGTCTTCAGTGGTAGCCAAAATTTAAAAAGAGCAGTAATAATTAAATGTGGGAAATTATCAGGAGAATTTTGTAATGGCGTTATTGCACACACACACACCAGGAAGGGATGATAGCGACAGGGGAAGAGGAATTTCCATGACAATATGTTATGCATTCAAAAATGTTCGTGCAACGCCGGGGGTAAAAAAACCTGTATGAGAAAGAAAAGTAGCGAAAAAATTTCGAAACAGGGAAGTTTAAGTTATACACTCGGTTAAAGCCCGAGCAAAGCCGGGCTAAGAGGACGGGGAGAAAACGAAGTAATTTTGAAAAAGAATATTGGAAGGGCTGATTTTGTGAAGGGAAGGGAAAATTTATAAAAGTAGAGAAAGCCTGTGCAACGCCGGGCCATGCAGTTAGCAACACTATAAAATAATTATAATACACTCAGTGCTTAAGGTATCCAACTACTTGCGACAACTTTCTTTTTTAAAAAATGAAAAAATCGAGATTTTTTCCCTGGTTTTTCGATTTATTTAGTACAGTTTAAGGGGAAAACAGCTAAAATTAAGAAGAGAAAAATAAATTATTACTACTAAAATGGGTTGATTGATTGATTGAATTTTAACGTCGCACCACGCCCACGGCTTCAACATACGAGGTACCTTACCAAAAAACAGTATTACCCTCTCATCATAATTAATAAGAAAAAAAGAGAAGAATTAATTGACAGTTCCATAAAATTTAAAAGATATTATCAAAATTATTAACAACAGTTCAGAGCCATTCGAAAAGAAAGCTTCTCACCAGTAGCTGAGGACATACTACCAGTGAGAGAGCGAGAAATAATTCAATCGGCAAGTATGGAACATATTTAATGAGGCACCATCCCGGAGGGAGGTGGTAGAAATCTGTGCTCTTCTCTAATTCGTCCTTAACGGAACGAAATCAGAAAGTAGACACGGAATTTGGAAGATAAAAAAGATGAAATGGAAAATAAAAGCAATTAATGCCTTGGTGCTCGTGGTACATAATGTTTAAATAAAGGGAAAGGACAAACACTGCTGAATCGTGTAGTGATGACGGGAGTGTCGCTGAACAGCGAATGAAAAGAAAAGGCGTTGACACAGAAAGTGTCCCTAATGTGATGCAATCTGCTGGAAAATGAGTAAAATAAAGGATGATCCACAAAAGATGTGGAAACGGAGAATAATTGACATGGAATTAAACTACCACGCAAGACCGATTCAAAAGAATGTGGTAACGTCGCACTGTTCAGCTACACGAGGGCTTTTGGCGACGGACCACGTAATTTTGAATCATGGTCAAGGGACGTCGACGGCACCTGAGCTGGCACCCCCCTCTCCTAACTACCACACCAAACCAACGGGAGGACGTTTCAGCTCTCGACAGATTTAACGTGCATCGCTGCCCTACACGGCGGGTCTTTGGTGGTACTGGGCTCGAACTCGTGACAAGGCAAGCCACGATCCGATACCTATATCACTCGGCTACCGCGGCCACCTACTAAAATGGGGAAAAATAGGTAAAAATTGACGAAAATCACATAAACAGGGCCCGCTCTGTACAAATAGTAAATGAACAAATTCTCAATTTTTCAATTCTTACGTATTACTTTGCTATTCCTTTTTGAAATTACCTTCAGGATAAGCGATATTTTAATTTTTGTAAAAACTAAGCACTTTATCTGTGAAATTGCTTAAAAAAAGAGTGATTACATTCCCATAAAGAACTGTAAATTTTGTAATAAAACAGGGATTGATAAATCTGAAGGTTAAGACACTTCTACCGTTATACAGAATACACACAAAAAATTTCAGCGAATAATTTAAAAAACTTTTTGAGCAATCACTGTCCCCGTTTAAGCTTTTCGGGGGGAAAACGCATTTCGAGTAAAATGCATTTTAAAGTTTGACATCTTATGTAAAATATGGCATCTGCTTTTACTAAAACACTTGTAGTTCTTGTTCTAGTGAATGGAAAATAAAAAAAAAAACTTGTTATTTTTATAAAGCTAATAAGATGGCCTATAAAATAAAATCGTAAAAAAAATTGTCATTTTCTTAAAACAAATCATAACTTTAGGGTAGTTGGATACCCCTTAAATATGAGTATATTACAAATTATAAACTCAACATCAGTGTTTAAACATTTCATGGAAACCTCTTCAAAAAGTAAAGTAGATAAATAAAAATAAAAATATTTTTACTTTAAAGTACAAGTATTGTAACAAATTAAGGTTTTTTTTTCTTTCTTGTCATTATTTGAGGTGAAAAAAATTCAACAACCTAATTCAAAACATTTTTATTGTTGTCCAACCTGTTAACATCCTTTTCCCCACAATTACTTCGGAGAATTCACAGTAATTTTAAAGCTCGAATCTTCCCTTTACAGAAAAAAAAATATTGTTCACATTTTTTTCAATAGATCTTCAGGCTGATTATTTGAGGAGTGAATCGAGACAGCGCTAATGGACCCAGATAGTTTTTTTTAATGCAATGCTAGCGCCATCTGTTCTCCAAAATATTATTCATTTTTGTTAATATATCTCATGATTATTTATCAAACCTCTGTTTAATGTGCAATTAATTCAGTTAATGAAAAATAATTTATTGTTTTATGAAATAAATATGACTGAAAAAGCTAAATATATTGAAATATGTAAATTTCATTAAAATATCTACATTTTTGCTTTGCATGAAGAAAAATCAAAGCATAAAATACTAGAAATATATCCTTAATTCATATATAACATGTAAATTAATTCACGTAGATTTAAATTCTATTCTTTTTTCAAAAGAATTAAGAATAATATGTCAACTTCAAGTAGTTTTTTTTAAAGTATCTTTAAGGATAACTTTATCAGTATAATATAATATTAATACATCTATATGTACATGTATTAATATTATATTAATATAACATTTAAGCTATTTTTTTTCTAACTCACACATTACAATATATTGAGATAAAATATAATCAGCAGGATATCATATTTTAATTCTATATTTATACCAGTAGTTAAATGTGAATGACTTGAAAGAATGAAGAGCCACACACAAAAATGAAAATAAATTAATCTTATTTATTAACTAAACGGAGAGCAGAAACCTCCAGTTGGGAGCTATTTATTTTGATTACAATAAGTATGGTCCAAATCCGTATTGATGGATGTAATTTATTGTGCTTTTAACAGCAATCCTTCTTTAACATTGTTTATTTCTTCAGTTGTTGGATTTTTGAGTGTACGGGCAATGTATCTTTTTCTTCGTGTGGAGAAATATCCAGGTTGTGTTTTAATCTTTTTGAAGTGAAACTTCTTTGCCCTCGAGAGTGAATGAGAAAATTGCCCAGTTTTGCGTAACAGCGAAAAAGCGAACGGAAGTAGTCTTCTTCCCCATCCCCCGAGGCCGCGGTAGCCGAGTGGTATAGGTATCGGACCGTGGCTTGCTTTGTCACGGGTTCGAGCCCAGTACCACTAAAGACCCGCCGTGTAGGGCAGCGATGCACGTTAAATCTGTCGAGAGCTGAAACGTCCTCCCGTTGGTGTGGTAGTTAGGAGAGGGGGTGCCAGCTCAGGTGTCGTCCACGTCACTTGACCATGGTTCAAAATTACGTGGTCCGTCGCCAAAAGCCCTCGTGTAGCTGAACAGTGCGACGTTAATATTCAATCAATCAATCAATCCCCATCCCCCGAATCGTCGCCACGGTAAGGAGAGAGCGAGAGAAGAAAAGGGGGAGCGGGGACACCACGTGACTTACGTCATATCGATGAAAAAGTTGGATAATTGCCCAAAACTCCGACTGGTCAACTTGTCCACCTTCCGACTAGGGGTACTTTTCTCCTAGACCCGGGAACATTATCAACGGTCGTATCAGTTGCAGTGTGAGCATTATCTTTTAGACAAAATAGCTCTCGCAACAAAAGCGTGCCTTTTTGAAATTTTCTTTAGATTGTTGGCTACATGGCGATGTGTTCGGTGGTTAATTTATTTCTTTAATTTTCATTTGCGTTGAATTATTATTAATTCTAGACAGAATGCCTAAATCAAATGCACGAAGAGGAAAAGAGTTTCGTGAAGGGGAAAAAAAAGAAAAAATATAGCAGCAAGTCCAGTCGAAAAAGTGACAAAAAAAACCAGAAAAATAGTGCAAATTCATCAAGTGCTACTGCCAAATCTCGATCAGAGCACATGAGAGCACGGAAAAAAACATTGTAAAATACTCTTTTAAAGCCGAGTTTAATGTTCAATGATGGGAATGCTATTGAGACTGTTCTAATGACAGCACAGATTGATTAATGTGGACTTTGTGAATCACCCTATTCCCTCAACTACAGAACCCTCAACAAATCTAGTGCGTGTTGAAACTGATTCATGTGAATCGGTAATAAATTCTATCTTACCTTACAAAGATTATGATTCCCATAAAAATGCTCACAAAGATTTTCAAAAGCAATTCGTTGATAATCTTTTCGGTCACGGGTGTTCTATTTGTGACAGATTATCCTGTATCCGTCAATACAATAGTTAATCCATTGCCTCGAAATGTGTCAATGTTCACATCAAACGGAGGAAAATTCACAGAACTAGTTATCTGATGGGCTTGGCTACTAAAAGAACCATCAAAGCGTGATTGCAATATTTAGTAGCTACTACATTGTACAGAATGTATGATGTTACAATCAATGATAGTTTCTTCAATTTAAACCAGAGTACGCCTCAAGTTCCTCAAGATGAAATCAGTGAAAATATAAATATTGAAGAGAGTCTTACAGCCCAGCAACAGACGTTGTTATGGAATGAAGATAAATATCTCCGTATCGCTTTTAGAGAAGCGAATGTACCAAGAAGCTTGCTATTTAATGAACATGCTGAGGAGCTCTCTTTTCCAGCAATTTTCTTGAGTCCTTTTAGAAACTTCGGGGAAGGAGTTAGAGAGTTACACCATTCATGATAGCCACAAGTGAATTAAGACGTGTTGATCGTCGTTGAGTGACCCCACAGCATTTGCTTTATATGGCAATGAAAATCATGCGATTGAGAGTTCAGGATTCGCTTACAGTTCCCTTCAAACACGTCGGTAAAAACTCAAATATTACTCGTCAACAAAAATTGAATCTGAATAGTACATTAACGGCTGTATAGAAAATAATCTAGCTTTTCTGTGAGCGATTCCAAACTCAACGTGGTATTGGTCAGAGCGGAAACGAGATCTCTTCTCAATGATCAGACACCTTGGGAAACCAACTGTGTTTCTAACAATGAGTACCAACGAAATCGGTTGGACTGGTTTAATGCAACTCTATACAAATTCAAGAATTTTGATTGTGTACGTCATTTCAAGCGACCTCATATAAGAACTGGAGGAGTTGCAATATACCAGAATTCTAATGATGTAACTCATGTATTACTCCTCATAGGGATCTAATGATGAGACAAGCTGCTTCACTTGCAGTAAATGCCTCAGAAATTGGTGAAGTATGTGTGGCTCATTATACCATGGAAAATTGGAAAACAGTCCTCTCTTGGCATGTATCTATATATAACCAGGTAGTTCTGTTGCAGCTGTTACCACCTTCATCCATAAAGTTTTAGTGCTGTACACACCAGAGGTTGTTGCAATCACTGGATCCGATGATGATAAAAACCCAGTTATCGCAACAGGGTACTTAAATGTTAATTTTGCTTCAGAAGAAGCAAATCCACTCATATAATTCTTTGAATTTGACAATAAATACTGATGCTAGAGAAGGAACAGCAAGATACGGAACCACGATTGATGCAGTTTTCTCATGTTTTCTTGATCGACTATTGACTTTCTTGACGAAAATTGAATAAAAATTTTATTTTCATACAATAAATAATTTTTTAATTTTATTTGATTATTATAAGTTCTCCCAGCAGTTTAATATAATTAGATGTATTCCTCCATTTACGGCCAACGTCGCCAAAGAAGTTTCACTTCCATTGCGTGGCGATCCACGCTCCATTTTTTTTTTATATATTTACAGTCGAGGATTCCATCATTTTAATTCTTTTATTATTGTGCTCCTCCATTTTTTAAATGCCTTTTCAAACAGAAAGGGCGAGTGAAGACTTGATCACAAAATAAGCAGATTAAGTCTCTGATATGCACATTCATTTCAGCTTCCATTTAAGAAAACAATAAGTATGAAAAAGTCGATTACAGAAAAAAAACAAATTGATTAATTAAAATAACAAGAAGTAACAAGAAACCAAAAGTAAAAATTATCCAAAATGTAAATAAAATGCAATAAGAGAGCTTCAACAAAAATCGTTCGACTAATACAGCGATACAAAAATAGCAAAATTATTCAATTATTTTAGTTTCCATATTGCTTAACAGATGGCGCCAGCATTGCATTAAAAAACTATCTCGTGCATTAGCGCCGTCTCGATCCACTCCTATTTGAGCCTTAAGTTATGGTAGACTGACTACCTGCTAATGATACATTGCAATCTCGCATCATCAATCATTGAATCTGACAGATGTGGAAAAAAAAAGGAAAGGGGCATTAGTACGTTAGCTTTAACAGTATAATCAGAAAATATCGTACAGATATCCTCCCCTTTTCTTCTGAGAAATTTTGTTTAAAAAAATAACGACATTCACAATGGCGTAACGAAGAATATTAGGACACCCTTGCAAAGTCAGGTTCTGGGCCCCATGCCGGATGTTACGTTGAGGTAACATATAATCAAATTCTAATGTGTGTGTGGGCTGCATCTACCCGATGCTGGATGCTATTGGTTTTCCAAAAAGAGTTCCAGAGAAGTCAGTTAGACTTTATTTACACTACGAGACAGGAGAGCAATGACCTCACTCTCTGCCTGTACAAGTTCGGAGTTCCCGAAAAAGTGGTTTACATCAGGGGTGTCCAACACCCGCCAGTACGTAAGTTACGGCCCGTCGACTTTTTTTAAAAAAAATAATTTAATCAGGTTTTTAAAGTTTAAAAATAAATCCATCTTGATAATAGAATTGTCCTTTAGATAGATTTATACTTTATCAAACAGTTACATTTGATTTTACTATGATAAATTACTTTTTTTGATAAATTCCGAATTGCATTATGCATATCCTTTACTATGGATGGTATATGATTCTCTGCGTGTGCGACTTTCATTTCTCCTCCTCCTTTTCAGTTTGGAGTGCCCAAAAAGTAAGAGGCAGTCAGAGATGTTTTGTAATGTTTAAAAATATATATATTCAGGACGGGGAGTTAAGATAAAGGGGAATGTATACTTAATCGTTTGCGAAAGACAGCACAATCAAATTTCAACAATGAGTAAAGAAAGATCAATTGAAAAGCAACACCATATTTTTCAAGAAAATGGCAAATGAAATATTTTAAAACATTACTTGATCATTGCATTATTATATTCTACAAAACATTATTATGTTACTTATGTCTGTATACATGAAAAATAATGAAAACAATAATAATATTTCATTCTATTTTAAATTTTTACTCCAATAAATGTTTTTTTTTATTGTTTCCAAATCTGATATAAAGGTACATATTTTTATTTGTCGCCCGCAAGGTCATTTGGGTTGGACAACCCTGGTTTACACCATAGGAGTGGGGGAGGGACATCACTCCATCTCAGTACCGTTCAAAGCACGGCTATTTTCATAGCACTGGGATATTACAAAGATTGCAAAACCATGACATCAGGCTTTGGACCTCTTAGAACCCTATTCCCCCCTCCCCGTGATGCGGGGGTTGCGGAAGTGTACGTTACACCACTGAACCGAAATAAACCGATATTTTTTTTCGGTTCAGTTCTGGTTCAAAACCCTGGGTGCGGCCGTCTATGCAGGTTTAAAAAAAGAACGAAATCTATCCCCTCTATACAATAACTTGTCTAAAATATGGCAGTATAAAATAGCCAAACATCTTAACAGTTTAATTTTGTTTTGTGTGTGATACTGATATGTGAAACGAATGCAAGAAATTTTCTTAGTTTTGAACAGAAATTTGCATTATTATTTGTATTATTACGAAAGTAATCACCTCATTAAAAATATGCTGCTATATTTTAATGCAAAATTTATAATTTTACTCGTTCTTCGCACGGGTGAATTAAAAAATTAAACAATACAAATTGAAGGATAAAGAAGTTTTTAATAAGTTAGTTTTACGTGAAGTGCAAATTAAACAAAAAAAAGAAGCTTTTAAATTTTAGTTGTTAAATTTTAAGTCTGTAGGTCTATAGCTGATAAAAAGGATTTTTTTTTAAAGTTTTAACGCCCCGTATCTCTCTTATAGGTCGATTTTTGAAAACACCTTCACAAGCAGATCTCTGCTGAGCATTTCATTCGTACAAACATTCATTTTTATGTATATAGATTTATAAAATTCTCAAGCAACGCCGTTCCTTACATTATAATGGCGATTCAATAGAAACGCAGCGAAATGCTAGCGATAGAGTCAAGTTGCCATCATTTTTGGCGACCCTGTTGGCCACTTGGCGGTTGATTGAACGGTGCAGAAGTTGATATATTGTAGTCCACCTGGTGAGGAGCTGCAACAAAGAGGATAGCACAAAAACCCTCTCTACAAAATAATACATATACATGCCAATATTCATAGTAATTGGTTGAACGGTGTTGGAGTGATGCGATTTCATTTGTACAAACATCCATTTATATATATATATAGATTAATACTACCTCGGATATCACAATGTGTTTCATAATTCTTTTTTCGTCAACGTATACCATTCAGAGCATCAAAGTTAAAATTCTATTTTTTTCTATATTGTGCATTGAAATAAGAGTTATTCACTCATAAAGATTTATTGTCAAGCTTATGGTACAAAAAGGGACCCAGGGGCACAATCAGTGCCGGTTAATCCATTGGGCACTTGGGGTGAGCATCCAGGGGCCCGGATAAGTTGGACTTAACCAGGTTTTCTGATAATAAAATTCGATCCACCATCGCGAAGGGGGCCCATAGATCTTGGCCCGAAATGAGCTTAAATCGGCATTTTGTCATATAGCTTTTTTTGCGATGAAATCAATCAACACAGAAAAAAATTTGTTGTTTCATGTAATGCATGTTCCATCCTCATAAAAAAAATAATTACAATGTCATTCTAAGGAGGGCATTTTTACTTAATGCTCGCATAAAGAATTTTCGAGGAAAGTAACGTTGATTTCTTCTTCTAAATATTCAAAAAAAAGAGCTATTACATATAAGTTTTTATCAAACTTAAGAAGTAATTGAGTTTGTTGTTGTTGTAGTGTGTTTATTACTGGGATCAGTGGCGCACACAAGTGGGAGGTCCTGGGGTTCCGCCGCCCCCAAAGCCCTTGATTTTTTTCCAATTGATTACAATTCTAAGTACATAGTACGTAAAAATTAATTAATTACTTGTTTTTAATGATTAATTTTATTAATTAATGCTAATTATTTATTCAAAAATTAGTTTTTTACTGTGTTTTGTTCCCGAAAATCGACAAAATCAAAAGGAGCATGATACAAGAATGGTGAACTTTCGACCCCGGAGGACCCAAGAACCGGGGTCGAACCCAAGGTTGTGGGTTTGACCCCGGCCCAAGTTGGGGGATTTTCGTGATGCAGAAAGTCAGCAGCGGTCATGTCGTATGATTATGCGGCATGTAAAATATCCATAATGTGTCTATTTGGCTTGGGGGCTCTAAGCAAAATTAAATCCTAGTTCAGGTTCGCATCATCAGAGCTCAGGTGCTTCCCTCTATGGAAACTATTTTTTTTAAATATTATTTGTTTTCTATTAAAGTCGCACTTCACAACACTACTAAGGCAACTGGTGATGGTCCCCAAAATTTTGAACCCTATCAATTGATGAGAATGACATCTGACGTTATCCCACTCAAAATTTCCACACCAACATGAGGACTTTCAGCTGCAACAGATTTAGCGTACATCCCCATACACGGCGGGTTTTGAGGGACCAGGACTTGACAGAAACACTGTTGTCTAGGACAGTGGTCGGCGAAGTGCGGCTCCAGAGACGCATGTGGCTCTTTAGCTTTTTAAGTGCGGCTCTATCACAAATATCCACTGAAGGCGCAATAATATTTCATTTAAAAAAACTTGGTAAGAAAAAAATTACATCTTATTTTGATAAATTAAAATTCTTTTATAAATCGAGAACATGTATAATTTTTTTGATTAAGTTAAAAGATAGATAGGTAAATAAAATTTTATATTGTAAAAATAAGTAACGAACATCGAGTTTAATTTTATTGGTTTTCGTAAATGTAAACACAAACCATGTACAAGCTACCAGCTGAAATTGTTTGTATGTTTTCGGCGTACTCCGGTGTGATACAAAGGTACCACAAGCATGCGCGCGCATACTTTTTCTAAAGTAGTGAGGGTACAAATTGGCAACACAGACCAGCAGTTGCAGTGTGAACAGTTTTGTTTTATCTACCGTGTCTGCCGTTGCCCTGTCTTTTTAAAAAGTTGTATTTTTCAATCTAGCTGCACATCTTACAAGTATTTTTATACGATTTTATTACACCTGCTATACATGTTTGTGGTTCCGGTACAAAATTTGTAATCGATTTTTCGATAACTTCTATTTGTCCAAATGTTGGAAGTTTACTTCCATTTTTGGTCATATTAAAAGTTTTGTTATTCTGATGATGGAAAAAATTATTAGACATCAAAAATTATTAATTAAAACAAAAGTCCTCTTAAATAACCCCTGCTCAATCAATCATCGGTTTAGTCAGCAGTTAAGCTAAAAAAAAGAAGGGGGGTGGGGTAGTCAGATATTATATGTTTTTAAAAATTGTTATTGACAACATTCATGTAGCCTCGTGCACCACAAAGTATCACACAAGGGCTTACATAGAGTTAAGCGTGAAGCACACATCACTAAGAAGAGAAGGATTATAAGACAAACATTCATGTCTTACCCGGGATTCCAACCCAGACCCTACGGCACCGCCGTCAACGTCACTAACCACTATACCGGACGTGCGGCATATGGCGTACGTTGTGTTTCATTTTCAATATTTTTTTTTCAAAAAAAAAGTTTAGCAAAACGCTAAAAGCATTTAAAATCTCTTTCAGAAGTTATTTTAATACTTTGTAAGTAGTTTTTTGAGTAAATAAATGTAAAATGAAACCAAGATAAAGAGTGATTGGCGAAAATAAATAAGCTAGGAGTGTGGTCTCCAACCCTCGGGTCAGTACCGGTCCATGGATCAAATGGCCTCGGGTCGCCCAAGGAGTATTAAATTATTTCTATTTTATTTATTGTGGCGTATTTCTCTTCGGTTTGTGTACCTTTCCATATAAATAATTTTAGATTTCATGTTAAATCATTATGTATTTATTTTTAGTGTAACTATATTTTGTTCTGAAGCAATGGCGTAGCGTAGAGTATTAGCCCCCCAAAAAAAAACTCAGGTTTTGGCTCCAAGCCCAAATACGAATTTAGCGTCAGTCAAGCTTTTTGGGCCCCCTAGAATCCCTGGAACTCCCCGCAATGAGGGGGTGTACGTTACGATACTGTTCTGGACAGAGGCATAGCTACCGTCGTATCAATGATGCCAAGCTTCAGGGCTCCCAAAATGTGCAAGAATAAATCTTAAAATCCTGAGAGCCCACCAAAAAAGGACTTCAAGGAATTTTGATACAAAGCCCACTCAGGACTAGCTACGCCAGTGGTTCTGAAGGCATATTTAAAGAGAATTAAGTCAAAATTATATTAATCACATAAAACAATCAACTCCCCACCCTCAGGAGGCAGCCGTAAAATAATCAATCATTGAACATCCGCGGCCATAAAAAGGCTGGGTATCACAGATCTAGAATATTTCCGTGGAACTGATGGGCTCAAAATATATAGAAACCTTTGTAGCAACAATATATATGTTCACAAGACACTTTTTTGTATTTCATTTTTGTGGCTACTGTTTTATTTTACTGAGAAACAACTTAATGATTTTGAATGAACTTTTTTTTAAAAAAAATAACACAAAATTAGATATTTTTTTCAAATGTTCAACTGATAGAATGAGATTTAAGGTATCCGACTACGTGTGGAACCGCGATTTTGCAAAAGCGCATAAATGGAAAATTTTCATGATATTTAGTGTCACTTAGATTAGAATATGTGCATAAAATTATTTTAAGGACATTTTGACAAAAAAAATTTATTTAAATACAATATTTTGGCAAAAAATTAGAATAATCTTTTTTCCAAATGTTCTCCTTTTGTGGAAAATGCTTCTATTAAAATAATATTTTGCCTGTATATAGCTCAGATCGCTCTACAGAGGCTCAACTAGAATTTTTGAAGTATATAACTTAAAAGTAGGTTTATTCATATTTTACTACAACAGAGGGTAGCAGTTTTAAGAAAAAAACGCGAATAATTATTTCAATTGGTTGTAACTCTGAAAATAATGTGAATTTTACAAAAATTCTAGTTGAGTCTCTGTAGAGAGGTTTGAGCTATATACAGGCAAAATATTATTATAATCGAACCATTTTTCACAAAAGGAGAAAATTTGGAATAAAGATTATTCTAAGTTAATTTTTTACCAAAATATTATATTTAAATAATTTTTTTTGTCAAAATGTCCTTAAAACAATTTTATGCATGTATTCTAATCTGAGTGACACTAAATATCATGAAAATTATCCATTTATGCACTTTTTTAAAACCACGGTTCCGAACGTAGTCGGGTACCTTAAGGGTGCAATAAATGTCGAAGTTTAGATTTGTCAAACGTACTAAAGATCTCAATCCGAGAACCAGCATTTCTTATTAACTGTATCTTTTGTCATTGTTTACCAATTGTGTTGTGTCTTTCTGCTCAGATGCGTTGTGCAAAAACAGAAAATCGAATATAAATATGTAGGCTCAGAGATACCAAAAATCAACAAGTACTGGGCATTCGTTAATCTTTTTTCTGGTCGGTACATGTAGAACCAAGGTTGCCACATCTTTCTGAAAGATATTTCGTAAGAAAATTTTAGAAAGAAGTAAAATAAAAATTAGAATAAACAATTACAAGTTTTGTGATTTGCGAACCTTTGATTTTTTAAAATTTGTTAGAAAATATATATTGGATTCTACATAATTATTTTTTATTCGCAAAAGTTTTTTATAATTACTCCATATTTTGAAATCAGATCATTATTCAGTTTCCTTCTAATAATTTGGGGATGGAAGAAGAGGAGGAGAGGAAAAGGGGACATTTGATTTTAAGTGTTATTTTGTGTGTGCCCTTTTCGGGGATTGTTAAATCTTTTCTTTTCTTTTTTTTTATTATTTTAGAACCATAAGAGTTTTTTAAGACTTGTTCTCTAAAACAAGAAAATCAGTTTTATTTTTTTCTTTGTTGAATATTTATTATAAATATATAATCCCCGGATTTACATTTTGTGTTCGTTTTCTATTCGTTTTGAGTTTGTTCCTTTTTAATTCAATAGAACATTTTAATTATTTATTCAAAAGACTCCCAATTAATATTACCAATTTTAACCATATTTGATAAAATTTCCAGATATTTAATTTAACTCCTGATTAATCTCTCTATATAAAAATGGATATTTTTGTTTCTTTGAAATCGCTTAATTCCAACACCATTCAACCAATCACTATGAAAATTGGCATGTATATGTATTTTTTTGTGGAGATGGTTTTTGTGCTATATTTTGCGTTGCAGTTCCCCACCAGGTGGCTATACAGCATATACAACCAACCACCAAGTTGACAACGTGGTCATCAAAAATGATGCCAACTTGGCTCTATCGTCAACATTTCGCTATGTTTTCATTGAATCGCCATTATAATGTAAGGAATGGCGTTGCTAGCGAATATTACAATTTTAACATAAAATAAATGCAACAAAAAATCCTTTTTATCAGCTGTTAGACCTACAGACTTAAAATTTAACAAATATGATTTTTTGTTCAGCTGAGATATGCAAAAAGTTTTTTTGTTTGTTTAATTTGTAACTCACGTAAAATTAACTCATTAAAAACTTCTTTATCCTTCAATCTTTATTGCTTAACTTTTCAATTCACTCGTGCGAAGAACGGGTATACCAACTAGTAGATATTAAAGGCTTCCAAATGAAAATTTTTAATTTTAAAATTATATAATTATTTAATTATTTTTCTTAAACTGGTACCTGTTAAATTACGTACATAAGCAAAAAAACAAACAAAAAAAAAAAACAGTCCAAAATTAAGTTCTTTTAAACAGTTACTACTCTTAGATTTCAAAAATTTAATCACATTTAAAACTATATTTTTTAAACTCTAACGCTTGAACTAATTAAATATTCTTATTAATTTAAAAATATTATTAATCTATTGTTTTTGACAACTTAAGCACAAATAATTTGCATATTTATTAATAAACTAGAGGACCCGACAGACGTTGTCCTGTACACACATCTTAAATTAAAAAATTCCAAATTTTCATGAATAAGCTTTAACAATCTGGACCGTTTTGAGTAAAATTTGAGTAAAATTGAGTAAAATTTCAAACACTAATAACATTTGAATGTAATAATTTAATTAACGCACAATTTATTTCAACAAAATAATAACACGAAGTGACAAAATATTTTCCTGAAATGATCACAGCACCAACTGTCGGGACCAACTTGAATTATAATAAAAGTTTTTTGAATATTCTGCGATCGTAGCGCAGTCTGCCAGATACAATGTAAAACATTCCAAGATCAACAATTTTTAAATAAAAAATTAATTAAATAAACATTTCTAAGCCGAATTGTAAATCTAAACCATTCTCGATTTCACTGAAACAGACAAAAACTTTCATCAAAATCGGTCCTGCCGTTTTAGGAGGAGTTCAGTTACATACACACGCACAGAAGAATTGCATATATAAAGATTTTTTGAAAAGATATTAATTAAAAACGCTAAAAAGCGTGAATCGTCTGCATTTTCGTAACAATGAAGACCGGGTATGGCCAGTTTGGCTGAAAATCAATTTTCGACGCCAACTTACGTCTTTTTCAATTCCTACTTTTAGCTCACGATCTCTATACATATTTTATTTGTTTGTTTGTTTACTTATTTATTTATCTCGGTGGAATTTTCAATCGTTAATAAAATACATTTTAAAGCGCTCAATTGAGCTGAAATGTAATGTACATGATTATTTTGGATGACAATACAATATTTTTTTAAATTATAATTAATAAAAATTAATTGATTAAAACTAATTATTTAAAAAATTACAAATACAGCCACGTTGGCGACTTAGCGACCCTTTTGGCGACTTATGTCAAAATTTGAAAAGGTTTTTTTCTCACGTGTTAAAGCATTCAGTTGAAAGGAAATTTTATATACTCGATTGTTTTGGATGACAATACGATACTTTAATGATAATTAATAAAAATTAATTACCACTTAATGTTGTGATTTTGTCATATGTATATACATATTTATATTAATTGCAACTATTTAATAAAAAGTAGCTAAAATAAATTTTTTCTTGGATGATCTAAGCAGGAATTGATTTTAAAAAAAAATTTATATATTATTTGTTTATAACAATAGCGTTGTTACAACAATGCAGGGGAATGTTGAGTAGTATTTTTTGAATGTTTTTAATTTATATCTTTTTAACTAATTGCGATATCGGACCGAATTGTGAATCTAAACCATTCTCGAATTTACTTGAACCCACACAAAAAATTTCATCGAAATCGGTCCAGCTGTTTAGGAGGAGTTTAGTGACATACACACGCACAGAAAATTTTTATATATAAAGATGTAGACAAAATTTTAAAAAATTACATTAAACAATGTCAATTAACAACAGCAACAACAACAACAAAACATTGATCAATTATTTAACCAAATTCCGAACAGACAAAATGTGAAAAATCCCCGTTTAGTTCAAGTTCAAGATTTCAAAATCCAGAATCCAAAAATTATACACGCACACATACAGAGTGAATTTAAATTACTTTTATAAAATGAGAGGGAAAAAAATAGTACCCATCCAGATGAGCAATAACTATTATGGAACATTGGGTCTCATTCCACTCTGAGAATCAGAAAAAGAGTAAAACTAAAAAGGAAGCGTAAACTTACAACGGAAATGGAAATGAGATTGAACAAAAGTTGCGCAATCTGATTTTTTGTTCAGAGAAAGTTTAAGTGCTGAAACTGGCAGCCACACGTGTTGTTGCAAAGGTGAATGGATGACTAATGCATTTTCTAGAAGATTCCTGGTGTTGTATTAATTTTGTATGCGGCGACATTTCTCGAAACGAGATCTTCCCCCGTATCCACAGATGTCTCACACATAAAAAATTTCATATTCTCCCTGAAGAAAAGGTCTATTGGGTTTAGGTCCGGTGATCGAGGAGTCCAATCCACACATCTTCCCCGATTGATCTATTGTTACGGGGTACGGGGCATTCAAGAAGTGTCAGATTGTGCTGGAAAGTTTTGCTTAGGCTCCATCGTGCATAAACCACATGCCGCTGTGGATGAGGAGTGGAGCTGTTTTGGTTTTGTCGTATACATTTCTAGCTTTATAGTTCGAGTAGTTTATTCAATTCCTACTATTAGGTCACACTCTCTATATATATTTATTTATCTTGGTGGAATTTTCAATCGTTAATAAAATACATTTTAAAACACTCAATTGAGCTGAAATTTTACATACATGATTATTTTGGATGACAATAATAAAAATTAATTAATTAAAACTAATTATTCAAAGAATTACAGATACATCCACGTTGGCATACTTTTTGGCGACTTAGCGACCCTTTTAGCTACTTGTGTCAAAACTTGAAAAGTTTTTTTTTCCTCATGCGCTCATCTGAGCTGAAATTTTCTATACACGATTGTTTTGGGTGACAATACAATAATTTAATTATAATTAATTGACTGAAACTAATTATTTAAAGAAATACAGATACAGCCTCGTTGTTTTCATTTTAAGCGACTAGGGTCGAAACTTTTAAAAGATTTTTTTTTTCTTCACGTTTTAAAGTATTCAGACGAACGGAAATTTTATGTACACGATTTTGTTTTGGATGACAATACAATACTTTAATCATAATTAATAAAAATTAATTACCACTTAATGTTGTGATTCTGTCATATGTATATACATATTTATATTAATTGTAACTATTTAATAAAAAGCAGCTAAAATAATTTTTTTGTTTTTGATCTATGTAGGAATTGACTTAAATTTTTTTTTATATTACTTGTGTGTTATAAATTAATGTCTATAATTTTATTCTAGTTAATTTCTAATTCACCGTGAATCAATGCAGTTGCTATAATGGTATAAGATAGTTTCGAATATAAAGAATTTTTCTGAATTTATAAATTAAGTTTGGATTGAAATATAAGTTCTACAAAGGGTAAGCGTAAGCACTGCGTCTGTGGAAAATTTGATATTTTATGAATTATGCCGAGTGGTAGCGTATCGCGCTTCCACGCCACAGGTCCGGGGTTCTATCTTCGGGCTGGGAAAGGTCGACTCAGCCTTTCTTCCCTTCAGTGGGTCAATAAAGGAGTACTAAGCTTGATTTTGGGGACTAAACACAGGGGGTCTTGCTTCAAACTGACCTCTGATTGGAACATTTTCTCTTGCATCTCAGCGTCCGAGGTCATGTATACTGAGATGGGCACAGTAGGCCTTGGCCCTCATGGGCTGTTGCGCCATGTGAGTTTAGTTTATTAATATTAAGTCTAATAAAAATTACAATTCGATTCGATGAAATTTTGAAAGTAAAAATAGAAGTAATACTTTTTAAGAGTATTTGACTAATTAATTAACAGTGTAATACGTAAGTATCAAAAATTTTAATTAAAATAAAGTTAGATAAATATAACGCAAATACTTATACCTAGAATTCATTAACAATTAATAAAACTTATTCAAGAATAAAATTGAAACCTCTTTTTTTTTAACTCTGATTACATAATTTCTAAATATTTTATTTATGATTTTTATACATACATTTGGTAAAAAAAAAAATGCCCTTTTCTATCTAGTTTAAAGTTACACCCTTACTTCATACAATCCATTTTTGACTGTCGCTCTTCTGTTACTTCTAACGGATCGCTTGGAAGTAGTTTGTTTCAATAAAATTAAAGCCTTTGTTTTTGCTTTCCTATCAGAAGATTTTCTCAAATTAGGACTTGATTTCGGTTTTGCAAGGTGAGACTCTTGCTTATTTATGGATTTTTTTTCAGTTTCATTCGTAGACTGTTTTACGCATTTAATAAGGAATTTAGTTGGCGACCAACGTTCAGAATCATAATTATTTACACAAGATTTACTGCACTCCAAATCCTTGTTTTTACTTGGAATAACATTAGACATTTCCGCCTCTAAGGTATTATTTTGGGGAACTAGTGATTTTGAAGGAACTTCCATATTTAATTCTTCAATCTTATCAGAGAATTCAATTGGATCCTTTATTGGGAACGGTGGAGCAGATTGACATCTTGGGCTAAGTACTGAAAATACACGTTCGATATTATCCCTTTTTGGTGTTGTGAACAGAGATCTATTGCTCTTGAAATGGATAGGTTTGTTGTTTGTTGTACCTTTTAAAAGTTCGTTATATCTAATAGGTTGAAAATTTTGAGTTTTCTTCGCTTCGATAGATTTCTGATTTGCATACGATCTCTCTCTATCATTAAAATTAATAATTCTCGATGAATCTGATGGATTTTTATTCAGATTGTTGAAAATTCTTGGTGGCCTGTGCAAAATGAGAGGTGGTATCCCTTTATTTGTTGTCTTTCCAGTTTTTACTTCCCATGTCTCGGAAGTCTTATCTTTCGAATCTATAGATGCTGTTAAGCTTGGATCATACTTTTTCTTTAAAACAAGTTTTCTTTTCTTGGAGTTCATTACATGTTGTACACAGTTTATGATATTGTGTCTTTCTATCAGCTCAGTATTTGTTTTCTTTATATTTGATTCTTCCTCGCGTCTACAGGGAAGACTTAGATTTTCTTGTACATGTTTTTGAAATGTTGGGTTTCTAAGGTCTTGTTCCTTGATAATCGTTTCTGGTATTGGATTTAGTAGTCTTTTATACATAGCAAAATTTGAAGATTTTTCTGCTTTATCGTCTATCGAAAATAATAATGGCAAATTTTTCTTGCAACTTTCAAAACTTTTAGTCACTCTTTGAAAAGAATTAGCTGCTTTTAAACCATGTGTTTCTTGAGCTTCTGAGACGCTTGTTGAAGCTTTGATGAAACTTGAATTTGTTGTTTTATCTTGGAGACCAATACAATCACGCTCTTGTCTTTCACTGAAAGGAATAGTTAGACACTTTTCTTTTTTCGTGGTACATTTTCTTCCAACATCGTCATACTTTTGAAGAGGTACAAAAGCGCTGCTAGGTTCATCCTTCTGCAAGTTTATTGGTAGCAGATATTCGATTGGAAATTGTTCAGATGAGTTAACTTTAATCTGCAGCTCTTCGGAATCAGGTAGAGAGGTTTCTTCTGCTTTCTGCACTTCACTGGCTACATTTTGCATTCTGTGACACTTGTTTGCGATTTCGTTATCTTTCTTGTAATGTGTGATGAGATTATATTCTTTTAACTCATTTTTTACTTTACGATTTCGTTTCCTTTTATCTGATAGCAATCTTCTTCGCTTTTGAAAAGGAGGTGATGAAGTACAGACGCTTAGTAAAGTATCAGGAGTAAGAGGTTTACGTATTATTTTTGAATCTGAAAACCTATTTTTTAAGTAACCATTATTCTTATTGTTTGAATGTAATGTGATCCTTCCACCATTCGTCATGAATTTCTTAGGTCCAAACTGAAACGTTGAATTGTCTAAAGTGTTATTATTAATTAGCGTTTCTTTTTGGCCTTTGGATGAATCATCTATATTTAACGCCTGTTGCTTCGACTTCAGTATGAATTTATCACGAAATGTATTATTGCGTTTTTCTGCCTTTTCCATGAATTTTTGGTGAAGAGGTTCCGTTTGAGATTTTAGCTCTTCACTAGAATTAAAAGGCCAAGAGCTATTATAGTCACAATTCACCGATTCGTTTTCTCTTACATCTGTAGACGATTCTCCCTTTTTCTCACTAGTTACTATTTCTGAAGATACAGTTATTGGTACTGGGGAAGAATTTTTATCATCAATACTAGAATTATTTAGAGTATTACAATATTTTTCCATTAGCTCAAAATTATTTTTCTGGATATTTGACTCTCTTTGCATTTGTAATGATTCAAATGAAGTGTTACCAATTTCATCTAATGAAGATGGTTCCAAAGTATCTGGATCAGATACTGCTGTATGAAAAGAGCAATTTGAATTATCAGAATCTTGCTCTAACGATATGATTCCAATTGCAGAGTCTGGGTAACTTTGGGTGTCATTTTCAACATACACACAAGAGGGCGAAGCTCTTAAGAAAGATTGATCGTTTCTATGCTCGCTGGTTAAACTACTAGTTTGTATGTCATTAATGCTTTCTGAGTTTATGATATTACTGTTGAATAATGTATGTAATTCTATGGGCTCTTTAGGAGAACTAGCTTTGTCAAAGAGGTGATATGAATCAAACGAGGAACAATCTTTTTGAGAATCATTATCAAAGGAATTTTTATACTCAGGTGAAGTTTTCTCAAAAGAATCATCCTTTTTTAAATCAATTTTCAGGTTATTCGTTTGGATGAGTGGGACAGTTTTCAAATCACTGGATTTATCAACTGACAACTGTGGTAGTCCATTAGGTGACTTATTTGACAAATCTAAAATTTGTTTTACAAAGGAAGATTCAAATTTAAAACTACTTATCTGATTACTATTGATGTAGCCAGATGAAAATTTGCTGTTATTCATAGAATTATTTGCTGTAGATTCGCTTTCGTCTTCTTGCTTCCAATCACTATCCTGTTTGAAACTTCCAAAATCTTCTTTTTCAATTTCAAGAATGGATGGATTGTTATTTATACTAAGCTCTGCACCATCCGAGCATGATTCAGAACTCTTGGAATCATTTTTCATTCTTTTTGCAGACAAATAGGACGAATGATTTCTTCTTTTCTTGTTCTCTTCTCCCCGTTTCTCAGATGTAATATCAGTTTTTATGTTATAAATCAAACCTTTATAAAATGTTTTCATTCCTTCGAAAAAGCTCGCTTTTACTGTTGAAGCTGATTCAAACAGGCTTTTATTCTGCGGGGTATTGTACTTTAGATTATTAGATAGATCTTGATTGCTAGAAATCTCCATTTGAAGATAGGAATAAATGAAGTTCTCTTGTAATCCAATTTATTTTTTAAAGATTTATGATCAATAAAGATATTCAATAGATTCGTTTCTTTTCACAGAATGCTTGCTTTGAAAATAAATGTTGCTAATTAATTAGTCATTTCTTAAAAGTAAAATTAAGCACTTGAAAATGTGAGTTTTAAAATCAGTTTTATTTTCAAATATTCATGTTTAAATAAACCTCGAGTTAATCAGATGAAGACATGAGAAGGAAAAAAAACACGCGCATTTGATGTGATTGTTTTTATCAGTTTTGACATAAATGTGTAATTTTTTCCGCTATCATGCACAATAATTTTTTAATGTTCCTAGTATTTCTTTTTGATCATGTTGTTTTCCTTGAGGAATTATTGACTGTTATTATGAATGATATTCAGGCAAATGTCTCCTGGAGTCATTAATAATATTCCTGCCTAGGCCTTCATAATTTTGAAGTGAACTCCGAAGATAGTTTTTTCACTTCTCACCAGAAGGCATGCTTAATGAGCAACGTCATCAATGACGTAGTGGAGATAAGTTATATAACACGTCTCTTGGGATGGCGATTCTTTCCGAAAAAGATCGATTTTTAAATCGATTCGAATCGTAACCTGATGAATCGATTCACAAAAAAATCGAGGTATAAAAGATCGATATCTAAAAAATCGATTTTTTTTCAAATCTACATTTACAATGTAAATATCAATGAATTTTATGAAAGAAAAGAAATATACCATAATAAACGATCTCTTATCAGTAAAATCAGCGAGTTTTTTAGTTCAGGGAATTCGACAATTACAATTTTGTTTATTACCATATCAAAGCATCAGGTATAAAACAAGACATTTATTTTCTAAATATACTTGTTTCATTAAAAAGTTTAGAAAATAGATAATATAGCTTATAGTTCCCAATGCTTAATATATAAGCTTTTTAAAAACAACAGTCTGTCAAGTCTATTGGGATCCAAGAGGTTCAGCTCATCACTTGCGATGTTGCCGTCAATTGAAAAAAGGCGCTCACAAGGAACAGATGATCCAACGATACTCATATACATGGCTATTGAGTAAACGTGGTGATAAATACAGTTTTTTTTGTTCTTGCCAGTATATTAACCCTTTAACCGCCAACACCGTAATATTATGGGTTTTAAAGATAGTGCATTCGACTAATTGTAAATAATGTTATGATTTTTACCAAAACAGAAAAAATCGAATTTCGATTTTTAGGAGGAAATATTGATTCACTGAATCGATTTAGTGCTATATATCGATTTAAAAAATCGATTATTCGATCTCAGATCGTCATCCCTACACTTCTCTCTTCACGCAACCTTGCTTCCCGCTCCTTTCCTCAGCACACAAACGGAATGATACGCTACGAAAATAAACTCAGTAAATTGAGCAGCATCCATCCAAAAGTAAGAAATAGACTCACGATTGTATAAAAGAACATACCAACTATTACAATCTATATACATGGTAGCAAACCAGATACGAGTAGAGCAGAAGTGGTATCTATTTGACACACTGGCGTAGCTAATTCTGAGTGGGCCCCGAATCAAAACTCCTTCGGGTCCTTTTTTAGAAACGAAAGCTCTCTTAGCGGTACTGTAGTTACACATGTAGGAACCCCTGTAGCTTGGGGGCACCGTATCTTTGATACGACTGATACAGCGGTAGCTACGCCCCTGCTATTTGAACACCTCTGATGTAGACATTAGATGTTGCACCAGAAAAACCGACCATTGCTTTGTCCTTAGATTAGAGATCAGATCGATAATCAATAGTTAAAATGTGCGGAAATTACATGGATTTAGAAATATATCCGCTATTTATTTAAATTTATTACATATTTTTATTAAAAATGTAGAATAACATTGTGATTTTGAAGCAAATGTTTCCATAAAGACTGAATAATAATTATCCTAAAATCATGTGGAAATTACTGTCAACTTCAGAAATAGTAAGGTGACCAACCGTCCTCCTTTTATAGGTTCTGTCCTTCCTCGAAAAGTGTCCTCCTTTTCAATATTTTAAAACTGATATGTTAATCTCTGTATTCAGAGATGAATCAAATATGTTTCCAAAATGTCGAAGAATGGTCCGAGATAAATATCACAGGAAATAACAGTTTTCAATGGTATTTTTTGACTTTGTCGCAAGTGAATTGGGTACATACAGAAAACTGCATTGAGATTTTATCGAAAGAAATGCCTGATATTAAAATCAATGACAATGGTCTTTTTGAAGTAGAAAGAAGACTGAATGTATATTTAAATTCTAATAAATTAGAACAATTGGAAAATCAACATGTTGAGAAATTGGTAAAAGATGGGTGAAATTACTTAAACCATTTCAAAAATTAACACATTCTATATAAAAATTTAGTTATTCTTGTTGAATTTACGTTGTGCTGCCCTGGAACTAATGCAGCAGTTGAAAGAGTTTTTTTCAGTTGGTAATGATTTTTGTGAAGTGAGACTAGTGAGAAATCAAAATTGAATGTTAATATTTTAGTTATAGTGCTTACCGTAAAATTCAGTATGAAGGATATTTTTTGCCCGAACTTTCCGATTTATTAGAAAATGATATGTTGACACACACACAAAAAAAAATTATTCAAGGGAAAAGTTCTCGTTTAAGATAATAATTAAAAATAATGTAAGCGTATTTTTGTTTGAATTACTAAAACATTTCACATATACGTATTCTAGTGGCTATTTTTTCTTAAATTTTTCGTCCTCCTTCTCACTATGAAAAAAATGGTTACCTTAGAGATAGTCAACTTTTCAGTTCACTTTGTCGCGCTTTTTTTGGCAGAAGAGGAATTTATTTAGACTACACGTAACTCGCCCGCTTTTGCAATAATAAATTATCGCTAAAAGATTTATATGCATGGCGAATTTTGTATGGTTTTGTTTTTCAACTTTGCTAACAATGCAGATGCTCTTGTATTTTTCTCTAACCACTCAAGAAAAAGGCAAAGTATTCCTTGAATCTGTAATCTGATTTTATCTGGATTTAATTACTCCTTGAGCAATCAAGGAAGATTTACAAACATTAAGTATTAAATAAATTCTTGGATTTTTAATTTGATAAATCACATTCTGAAATCTCCCCTTAAAGTTTCAGCATTTAATAATCGTATTCTTTCCCTTATAAATAGACAAATTAGGCCATCTCTTATGTGGAGGTCTGTCACGGTAGTCATGGGCCCTGAATGGCCCCTGAATCAAAAATTTATTGGGTGCCCTTTTTTAGAAAATAAATAAAAATGATCGCATTGATAAAACTTATACGAAAGTGTCAAAATAAACATACATAGACATAATGTATTAAAAAACTTCATTATTTAAGAATAGCATAACTTAGTTGTTTAAATAGGTGCTTTTCTCGACCCCCCCCGGTAAACACATTTATAATAATATCTATAACAGATTATTTATTTTTTCAAGTTCATCCGTGTGTTTCTATTGACAGTATTGTTAAGTTCGAAAACCAGTTTCGATCTATAAAATTTCTAAGATGATTTTTAACAATTTTTAGCTTAGAAAAACTTTTAGTTGTTGCAGTTGTGACAGGAAGGGTATGAAATATAGTAGGCATGCTATCATAACGTCCGGGAAACTGGAGATGAGGCTACTGAAGTTAAGTACCAATAATTCTGCGTGTTTTTGATAGAATGGATTTTCTCAATTTCGGATTTTAAACAGCTTTTTAAAGCACTTAATTATTCATAGATACTGTGTTTTAAGTACTTATCATATTCAATAGGTTAGTCTTGCGACCTTTTTTATTTCTTAGATTGGAAAGGATAAGTGTTCATTCGGTTGTAAGATTTCGAAAATATTGCTAGGATCAAGGAAACTGAAATCTTTGTCGGGTTTGGGATATTAACACATCTAAGCAGCAATAATACACATTCACTTTGAAAAACGGTTCTGGATCTGAAATGCTCTCGTCTTTTGAACTCATAAAAAAAAAGCGTTTTCTTCTCTTTCATTCTGAAAGCAAGGCATTACACCCCATTCATTTGCAAGCTCTCCGGACTTGTTTAGCAAGCAGCTGAATGAATTTTGATTTCTTATTAGCTCCAGTCTACTCAGAAGATTACTCAAGAGAATACCAGCTTTTCGTAGGTAATTTTTTTTTCATGCAGTAGGTTTATAGAAGTATGATCTATGATTTCATATAACCAGGAAAAAAATGGTCACAAGTATTTCATAAAATCATACCTCTCTAGTATAGTAATTATATCTTTATATTCATCACGTTTAGTTGAAATAAAATTAAATTTACACAAAATGTGTTCATTATTACCGAGTAATTTTTACGAATTACGAATAAGATGTCATTTCATGGTGACCATCCATTTTGTACAAATCTAGCAAATTATTTTTAAAACATTGATCAAAACATGGATTAAAACTTAATTATTACGTGATATGAATAATTTCTTAGTTCAGTATTTTTAAAATTATAAATGAAGAGCTTGCTAAATCAAAACAGTTATAAAAATAAAAAAATTCTATGTTTTAAAAAGGTTAAAACTGTTATACATTTCTGAAGGCAGTTTAGATTCTCAAAACGTTACTATAGGATAAGAACGTTTATTGGATTTCAGCATACAGCATAACATAGATCTTTATATTGAAAATAGCGATTTCTACTTATCTTACACAATATTAACAAATCCGTTATATACAAGAAATGGGGAATCATTTAAAATTATTATTTCAAATAAAATTAATTTATTGTTTTATATGTTGAGGCAATATCTATGCGTTCCTCATTTCATTTTAATTATTTACAGAAACATGTATAAATTGAAAATTCATGGTAGATGTATGCAATTTTTAAACTACGTTGTAGTTTCATAATACACGACTTAAAAGAACTTGGAACGTATAACTCCTTTTATCAATTTCTACTGTTAGCTCTCTCTCTCTCTCTATATATATATATATTTATCTTGTTCTAATTTTCAATCGTTAAAAAATATTTTCTATTCATCCAATCAAGTTAAAGTAAATTTTTTAAAACTTGTATTGGATGACACTTGATGTTAATAATCCTTTCAAATATTAATTCATTAATAAATTAAATTTATTAATTACAGGTTTTTGATGCCAAATTAGATTCATCTCCATTGTTGTAACGATGTAACTGTTAAGACAATGACAAAAGTTGGAGTCGAAAACCGATTTTTCAGCCAAACCGGGATTGCATTGTTATAACAATGCAGACAAATCATGCTTTTTTTCAATTCCTTCTGTTAGTTTACTCTCTCCCTATATGTATTTGTGATTATTTATATATATATATATAATAAAATACTTTCTATTCATCCATTCAAAGTAGGAATTGACTTAATTTTTATTATATTTTACTTGTGTTCAATTCCTACTATCCATTCACACTCTATATATTTATCTTGTTCAAATTTTCAAGCGTTAATTAAATACATTTTAAAGCTCTCAATTGAGTTGAAATTTTAAATACACGATTATTTTGGATGGCAATGCGATAATTTAATTTTAAAAAATTAATTGATTAAAACTAATTATTCAAAGAATTACAAATACAGCAACGTAGGCATAATTTTTGGCACTTAGCGACCGTTTTGTCGACTTGTGTCAAAACTTGAAAAGGTCTTTTTCTCACATTTTAAAGCACTCATTTGAGCTGGAATTCTCTATACACGATTGCTTTGGGTGACAATACGATAATTTAATTATAATTGATAAAAATTAATTGACTGAAACTAATTATTTAAAGAATTACAGATACAGTCACGGTGGCTTCACTTTTAGCGACTTCGGTCAAAACTTTAAAAGATTTTCTTTTTCTCACGTTTTAAAGCATTCAGTTGAACTGAAATTTTATATACGCGATTGCTTTGGATGACAATACGATGCTTTAATGATAATTAATAGAAATTAATTACTACTTAATATTGTGATTTTGTCATATGTATATACATATTTATATTAATTGTAATTATTTGATAAAAAGTAACTATAAAATAAAATGTTTCTTTCTAGGAATTGACTTATTTTTTTTTATATTTCTTGTTTACTATGCAAATATATTATCTGAAGCCCAGTGGTTGAGTGGTAGTGTATCGCGCTTCCAAGCCACAAGTCCGAGATTCAAACCCCGGGCTAGGCAAGGTCGACTCAGCCTTTCATCGCTTCAGTGGGTCAATAAATGAATACCAAGCTTGCTTGGGAATTAAACACTGGGAGGTTCGAGTTATACTGACCACCTGACAAGAATATCTGCTCATGCTCCTCTGAGTCCAAGGTAATGAAAACCAAGAAAGGCACGGGAGACCTTGGCCCTCTATGGGCTGTTGCACCACTGAGATTGGTTTAATATACTATCTATTTCACATGGTTTTGCAAGGAATTTCTTATAACTTTTTCACAGCCGAAAAATAAAATCAGATGTAATATGAACTATATTGTACAGCATAAGGGGTCTCAGGGGTGTTAAATTTTTCTTGTGGTCTGAAAATATAAACGATTTTCAAATGAGTATAATTCTTTTAAATTTACATTAAATTATTCGAATCTTTTACACATTATTTATAATAGAATGGGGCTTCAGAAAAGTATAAAATGTTTAAAATATAATAATAATTTTAAAAGTCATAAGCATATGAAAATTCTATAATAAATATTAAGTATTTTTTGCTTTGCACACGCTATTTTCTAAAATATTAGCCTCTGATGAATAAAACTTTATAGAACTATACAATAAATCATACTCTTTAAACCCTACCTAATTTTGTGATGACCCCCCTGGGTCCCACCTTGAACACCAAGATTAATTTGAGGCAAAGAACCACCAAGAGCCATTTTGAATAATAATATTGTTTATTTTGTAATAATTTTCCTCAAAAATCTCTGATAACAAATAATATAATAATGTTACGTCTTCTAAAGGGATTTGCCTTCATATTAAATTAAATTACTAAGAATACAACTGATTACTAATCTAGCTCAACTCAAGTAAGGTTTACCGAAATAGGAGATCCGAGAAACACACGTATTCGAATTCTTAATTGTCATTAACTTTAAATAAATATCTCAAACTGACGCTTACTTTAAGCGTACGTGAATTATATTTACCGCTGGCTTATATCAGCTTTCTGGTACGTCTAGCAGCACGACGTCTTCACGAATCTAATCTCTTTGAATCTTCTAGTTTTGCATTTAACGTTCGCGGCTCAATAGCCTACCCTCATCTCTCTTGCTATCTCGCAACCCTCGATTTAAATACCTTATCTAATTTAAATATCCCAAACTTCTTTTTGGAGTTGATTGGAAATAAACGCGAATTTATATTCCCCAGAAAGACGCCTAAGAAGATTAGTGGAAAGATTCCGTACAGATTCATCACAATTTTAGTTTTATATATTCTTTGTATTTCAAAATATTTGCAAAATATTGCAATTTTTTAAACATTTTTTAAAAATGTATTTTTTTATTTATTAAAATATGTAAGTTATTATTCTATTTATATAAAAGTAGCTACAAAGTAATAAGAATACATTTGCTTTTATAAATCAACTTATAGCTAGTAATTAAACCTACTCTTTTAGAAAATAGCATGCGCGACGTAAAACTTAATAAATATTTCTTATAGAAAAGTTTCTTAGTTTCATATGCTTATAATTTTTGAAATTATGATTATATTTTAAACATTTTATACTTTTCTGAAGCTCCATTCCTTTATAAATAATGTGTAAAAGATTCGAATTATTTAATTTAAATTTAAAGGAATTATACCTGTTTGAAAATTGTTTATATTTTCAGACCTCTAGAGAAATTTAACACCCCTGAGACCCCATAAGGAAAAAATGGGGGGGATCTTACCATTACAATCCTAATAAGTCAGATTTGTTGACTGTAGGAAAAAAAGCTGCAATTTTGGGGAATTTCTTCGCAATATTCTCTTTATTTCAATTTACGTTTAAAATCGCCACTACGGAAGGCGATCTCCTATTCTCGTATATATTTTCAATATTTCACCGCGCAAAGAATCACAACATAATCAATGTAGTTAACAGAGTTAAAGAAAACAAACTTTAAACCTCTTATTGAGCGGCTGTTAGAATGACTACTTATGGAAAACGTATTTTGGCCACAGAATTGCTCATCACGGGGCAATTCACTAGTAATTGGGAGGGTGACAAAGAACTTCTGACGCCTTTCTCCAATTTTGGCCGAAAAATGGCATATAAATAATTTTTTTCACGTAGTAATATTCGTAAAATAATTTTATCTGTACATTCTAATTCAACTGATGCTAAATATCTCAAAATTTATCCATTTGTATAGCTTTTCAAAATCATGGTTACAAATATTGTCAGTCACCTTACATTATATAAATTTTGGTGAATATTATAACTATGGAATAAAAAACTAAAATGTTATTCTATTCAATATTACTATGCTAACTTCGAAATAGTAACTAAAACTTCACAGGCTGCTTAAATGATAAGTAAACATGGTAATTTTATTGTTTTCTCTGTTTTCTATTCCTACTATTAGATCATAATCTTTCTCTATATATATATATCTTGTTTAAATTTTCACATTCGTTAATAAAATACTTTCTATTTATCCATTCAAGTTCAAATACATTTTTTTAAACTTTGAAGTGGATGACACTTGGTGTTAATACAGCTTTTGAAGTATTAATTCATTAGTTGAATTTAATTAATGAATAAAAAGTAACAAACGCAAAAATAATAGTCCAACACCATATATACAAAAGCAAATCACTCATTGTGTCCTTGTAGTACAATGGATAGCGCGTTGGACTTCTAATCCCAAGTTGAAGGGTTCGAATCCCAGCTGGGATGCCCTAATTTCTGAGAATGTGATTTATGAATGAATAGATGTTATATTTTATTCATAATCACAACAAAAATAATAGCCTATTATCATATATAAAAAAGAAAAATCACTTTTTATATTTTGCAATTTAATATTGCGATTCTGTCATATGTATATACATATTTGTATTAATTGTAATTATTTAATAAAAAGTATCTAAAATTTTAAAAAAATTCTCTTTGTTGACCTAAGTAGGAATTGACTTTAGAAAAATCTTTTTTATAATAATTGTTTCCAATTCATTCATAAAATAATTTTTCTACTGTAATATATCTACTAACTCATATGAAATAATAAATTTCTTTTTACGCTTATAAGTTAAAATTGTGTTAAACGTTATTTTATTCGGAAAAATGTTAAATATATATCTGGCAGATGAGATCTTGAAACTTTTCCGACTCACGAAACCCTTAGGTGGTTATTAGGTGGTACCAGGAAATCCCTTTGGAAAAAAAAAAAAAAAAAAAAACTCGGCAAGGCCGTTTTTAACATCCCCTGCGCCCTTGGCACGCCCCCGGATGTAAAAAATTATTGAGTAGTGGCAACTATAACCATGTATCTTCTTCTCAACAGGGAAACTAAATCTACCCCCAAGACCTTGCATTGAGAGAAAATCTATTGTGATGCAAAAGGAGTGTAATACATTATTCTTAAGAATAACTGTATATTCCATTATAAAGACATTGGAAAAATACATAAAAAAATAAATTTTATTTTTTCCATTTACACTTTTTTTGCAGTTTGCACTCATACTTGCAAACTTCACTGCAATCAAAAAGACATTAAGAGGAATTTCTTGGCAATCTATCATTTGTTTTGACCTTGAAAAAGAAAATTGGCTACACAGTGGTAGCGTGGCTACAGCGGACGTGGTTTGAGCGGACGCATTTCCCCCCTCATCTTAGAACAGATTCGATTACCGAATTACAAGGATGAATACATTTTTGCCAATCAAATTTAATTATTTGTATTAAATTGGTAACCAATATTATGGGGTGAATACATTTTAAACATAGAAGAATGTAATAAAAAATAAAAACTTTCAGAGAGATATTTAAAAATGTATAGTAAGTAACAGTATAATATATGTGTGAAGGGTATGGACGAATTTCAGGAATTTTGTGGAAAACTGTATTTTAAAGTCAAATAAATTTTAGAACAGGTGCAATCGCCATAAAATTAATTAGTTTCATTAATGTAAGTAAAAATAAATACTAGAAGTAAAATACAAGATGCAAGTAAATAAAATAAATCATTTTCATGGTATAATTGCACCTTTTCTAAAATTTATTTGACTCTAAAATGCAAAATCCCTGAAATTTGTTCAAACCCTTTATTATACTGTTACTACTATTAATTTTTAAATAATTCTCTGAAAATTTTTATTTTTTGTTACATTGCGTGATGTTTTAAATGTATTTACTCTATAATATCTTAATAATTTAATACAAATTGTTAAATTTGATTGGCAAAAATGTATTTATCCTTGTAATTCAATAATCGAATCTATTCTAAGAAGGGGGGGGGATATGTTCGCTCAAACCACGTCCGCTTTAGCCACGCCACCTACACGGTACCTTACAAATTTCAGTAATACATTATTATTATTATTGGCATTTTCTTGTGGCTTGTATCATTGGAAAGCTTGCCACCAAATTTCGGATCCGATAACAAATTAGTTTCTAAGATATATGAAGTTTTCTGAGCTTATGTTTTGGTTTCATTTTAAAGTTTTTTTCCACTCTTAAATTGAATTAATTAAAAATATTTTTGAGCACAATCAATTCTTTCAGCTTGAAATGATTATTAATTTCAATTTTTATTATTAAAAAATCATTTCTGCTTGATTATGTTTTGATTTTTTTTTTTTTTTGAGTTCTCATATTTCATTAAAATTGATTTCAAAGCCATTTTCTGTTTTAAAAAAATAATTTATAAAACTTAGAAGCTTTTTCATTAATTTTTTTCCTGTTGAGAAAATGCCCCGGCTAAACTTTTTTCAGGTTGCTATGAGAAACAATACTTGGGAGAGCTGGAACACTACTGAAAGTGCACTGGCGTAGCTAGTCCTGAGTGGACCCGGTATCAAAATTTCTCGGGGCTCTTGTTTTGAAGTTTCTTAATAACTTAAGATATTTTTCTTACACATGTTGGGGCCCCTGAAGCTTGGGAGCCCCTGTATCGTTGATACGGCTGATACGGTGGTAGCTACGCCCCTGATGGTAGTTCAATTCCTAAGCGCAAAATCTGATTATTTCTTCTTACAAAACTGTCAACCTTATTCAGTAAATATAGGAATATATTATTCATGTTATTCATTACGTATTCATATTAGTTAGCAGTATTATTCATGTGAAGGATTGTAAAATAATTTTAAAGAACATTGTCAAGGTCTTCGACAAAACTTAATAAGATAGCTTCATTTCCAAGCTGATGCGACGGTTTTTCGTAAATGATTAGTGTTTATACAAACCTATCTCGATTTTTGTAATTTCAGAATACTAATTGAAATCATATGGGGTATTTCATCGCTATCTAATCCGGGACATATTCTTCCCCCGCCCCGAATTAACCTCTTTGACTAATACATGAATGGCATTTCAAAGGCTGTGAATGTTTATTGAACTATATATGTGGACGTCATTTTTATAATTGTAAAGCGTGTTTTTTAGAGGTATAGAACTTTAAATTGCAATAAAACAACGATGTATTATTCAATTGACATGAATTTTTTTTATTCGAAAGATAATCTTATGGCATTGCATTTTAAATATGATTTCTGGCATATGACTGCCACGGCTGGCTCGGATGTAATCCAATCTGGACGTCCAATTTTCGATGACTTTTTCCAACATTTGTGGCCGTATATCGCCAATAACACGGCGAATGTTGTATTCCAAATGGTCAAGCGCTTCTGGCTTATCCGCATAGACCAATGACTTTACATAGCCTCACAGAAAATAGTCTAGCGGTGTTAAATCACAAGATCTCGGAGGCCAATTCACAGGTCCAAAACGTGAAATTAGGCGGTCACCAAACGTGTCTTTCAATAAATCGATTGTGGCACAAGCTGTGTGACATGTTGCGCCGTCTTGTTGGAACCACAGCTCCTGGACATCATGATTGTTCAATTCAGGAATGAAAAAGTTAGTAATCATGGCTCTATACCCATCACCATTGACTGTAACGTTGTGGCCTTCATCATTTTTGAAGAAGGATTCCACCAGCCCATAAAGCGCAACAAACAGTCAGTTTTTCTGGATGTAACGGTGTTTCGGCATACACTTGTGGATTAGCTTCACTCCAAATGCGGCAGTTTTGTTTGTTGACGTAGCCATTCAACCAGAAGTGCGCTTCATCGCTAAACAAAGTTCGCTTATGAAAATCGGGAACAACGACAATCTCGTTTTGGGCCCATTCGACGAATCTACGCCTTGCTTGATGATCGTTTTGATGAATTGCCAAACCAAACTGAGAATAAATCACTTGACAGCTGTTAAATCGGTCGCCATCTTGGAAAGTAAGGCCAACTTAAACTTCTATACCTGGAAAAAAAACACTCTTTATAAATTATCAGCAATCTCGAAAGTATCAAAAGATTGAAGAATTACATCTCTTATAACCACAATTTTGGTTCATTAATCAGAAAATCAAAATTAATGCGTTGGAAAGTGTATCTTTTTCTCACAAAACTACAATATATATTGGGTCTACACAAATTTGGATGAATAAGCCATTAAATATATTGTAAATGCTAAGCATTGTTAAATAGAACAAAAATAGAGGAAATAAAACAAGAAATTTTCTTTTTGATAAATCCAATTCACACCTTTACGATTACCAAAAAATCATGGAAACTGATTAATATTATGTTACAATATTCTAATATGTGAAATAAGTTAAGCCAAATGTCCATCTCCTGGTTCCCTGAATATATACAAGTATTTGGGGTTTATTTTAGAAACAAAGTTAAAATTTGTGTAACATCCGATCTATCCTTCCGAAGGTGGGTGGCTTGAGTTTAATGTTGAACAACTTGAAATCTTGACAGAGCTAGTAAACATTAAATACAAGCTAGCTCTGTACAAACAATGTAGGTATCAATTACAGCGAAAATCGTTTAACACCAGTGTTTCTCAAACTGTGGGGCGCGCCCCACTGGGGGCGGTAACCCTATATTGAAAATAAAAGGTTTAAAAAATAATTTTTTGGAATGAAGTAAAACAAGATGCTTTCTGACATAATAAAAAGTACACATTTACACTGATATAATTTATTTTTATCATCTGGTGATCATCAAAAATAAAAGATTCCACTTTAAACGCTCATTAGCCATCTTTGATCCTATAACCAAATTAAACAAATATTTTGTTTGCTTTGCGGTCAATATGAGAACGATGAGAGAGATTTGTTTTACGTTTCTTTTAACGATATCAAACGATGAGAGATTTTTTATTACGTTTCTTTTAACCTAAAATATTACTTTAGCTGACTTTCGAACTTACTGGTATGGTTATCTCCGTCTTTTTTTAGGGAAGTTGTAAATATATATAATATATTTCTGTTTCATTTTTTTTCCATGTGAAAGAGTTTTATGATATATGGATAAGCATGAGTATTCTGAAACATATAATGCATAATGAAAAACGTTTTACACAATTATTTTTTAGAACGTGCTACACTTTTCCCATGAACAATTTTGTAGTTTTGATTGCTGTGTTGTACGACTTATTATGGTTTCTAAATGTAAATAAGCAGAATATTAAAAAAAATGGGGCATCTGTGATCCCTATTAAAGGAAGTTGAAACTGATCAAGCAATTGAAGAACCTACTGAAATAATGCATATTAATCAAGATAGCGAAGGTAAATATCAGAAAAGCGTGAGACATGAAACGTTTGAGTTGATTTGAGTTTAGCTGGAAAATAACGTTCCTGTGTTGTTAGCGAAAAGTGTCTGTAATTTATGTCCTTTATTAAGGGCATTATTTATTTGGAACATTTTCTTTAGTTTTATTGGATTTTTTCTCAAATTTTCTACGAAAAATTGAAAAGTCCTTGAAAGTAGGTAAGTATATTTTCTCTTAATTAAATTATTCACTGGAATTGTGATTTTTATAGTGTATAGTAAAAATAATTATAAAATAAATTATAGTTTTAAAACAAACTAAAAAACACGCTTTTATAGTGAATCGAACTAAAAAGCAAATATATATATATATATATATATATATATATATATATATATATATATATTACTTAAAAGTAAGATATACAAAATTTAATACTTATCTTGTTAATTTGTACGGTTTATAATTATGATCGTATTGTAGCTTTAGCGTCAAAGTGCATTACTATTGCATTCAGTATATTATTAATGTATAAGGGGGGCGCGATAAAAATTGTGATTGAAAAGGGGGCGCCAGTAGTGAAAGTTTGAGAACCACTGGTTTAACACTGTAAGGGCGCCCCCTCGGGTGCCCTTCTCCTTGATTATCAGCGTGAGCTAGAGGTGTAGGAATAAATGAAGAACTAGAAGCTGCCATGATCTTAATAGGACTTTATTAAGATCTTTAACTTAAACTTCTATCAAATTAGATAATAATAATATATGTGAGAGAATCTACGGTGGCTAAACACACAATATACATAATACAGAAATAGCGTAACCCGGACCACTATCAATACTAACTAGCCTAAACTTAATTCCTAGACTATCACAGATCCGAATATTAAATAGTCACTCCTACCTTATTGTCGAATGAAATAGCGATCAATATAATCCTAGTAGAAGTTGCGGTTCACAGGAATGCAATGGTATGCACCATGACCTAAGGGCTCTCTGTCACGAATAACTTCTGTTGGCTGTCACTTAACCTTTCCAAAACCTCTTCACACTTGAATCACGGATTATCATAACATTCCCCGAATTGCCACCCTGCTTAATCTAACTTCTGATGTTTAAAAGCTTCCTAATTTGCATCTTTCCTTCACGCTTCACTTCTTGGGTTTGGTTGGAAACGAGTTGCCATTATTTCTGGCCTCAAAGAACTCAAAGGAAATGTTAATGAAAAGACGCATGAGCTCGTCAGAACACGAAACTGAGGGGGCTAGAATATTTTTTCTCATTAAAAGAATTTCGTGTTAAAGGATATTAAAAACAACATATATTTAACAAAAATAAGTTTAGTGTATATTTGACTTAGATATGTATATATGCATGTAACTAATAAAAATGAATGAAACAAAAACATATTTAATACAAAGTTTTCTCACTTTTTTTTGAAAAACAAAGCATTTATTGAGTTTTTGAAAAATAATCTGGTATTTTTCTTTTCAGTCTTTTTTAGCACCAAATTGTCCACAAACTGTTAAATGTCGTCTTTTTTGTCGTTCATTTCATCATTGGAATGTGAGTTCATGATGTTTCTCATTTAGGATGACGTGAGAACAGGAGCTGCATATTAATTTCATTTTCTCGTCGTCAGAATCTTCTTCAATGATATTTTTTTAGCTTTGAACAAACTCCAAAATGTTTTTGTCTGCTATTAATTGAGGTTGTATATACATTATCATCATCTACTGCATCGAATTCCTTCGTTGGTATAGTAGGACAGTTAAATAATACAGAAACTTTTTCAAACACTTCATTATATATAAGTGTCTGCTCAGTTTCAATATCCACCTCCTGTGGAAGTGAAATTGTTTCGTGTTAAGAGAAAAAATGCATGAAATTACATAGTCATACACAGTGAAAATGCACAGTAGTTTGTCAGGACCATTGTATTACTTTGTGTTAACCGATATTTCGTCTTAAGAGTTTTCTTCACTGTATTAAACACGTCTTTAATATTTACGTATCTTTCGCTTCCAAATAATTAAAAAGATTAGAAATATTTAAAAAAATACTTTTTTTAAAGAAAATAAACAATGTTTTTTGTATTTTAGAATGTCCTTATATTTAAAAAAGGACAAATGTTATATTTTATTAAAAGGCTATCAATTTCTCAATCTCTAATTCATGGCAAATTGTTGAGAAGTACCATCTTTTCACCTCAGCATCCCTATCTTTGTCAAAAGATCAAGAGCTGCCTTTGATCAGAACGACCAGAATTTCCAGTGTTTATGGCTGTCTTCGGTAAAAGTACGAGAGCTTGAACTATAAACGCGAAACACATTTTTTCAGACAGAAAAAATGCCTCAATTTCTATGGAAATTTGCAATATTATAACTCATACCTCTGTTAACAGTAGCGCACACATGAATTTTTAAAGGGGGCGGGAGGGGTCGAAAGTTCACTATTCTTGTATTATGCTCCTTTTGATTTTGTTGGTTTCCGGGAACAAAACACAGTAAAAAACTAATTATTGAATAAATAATTAGCATTAAGGTAGCCGACTACGTTCGGAACCGTGATTATCAAAAGCGCATAAATTGATAATTTTCATGATATTTAGTGTCACTTAGATTAGAATATATGTATACAACTGTTTTAAGGACATTTTGACAAAAAAAAATTTAAATGCAATATTTTGGCAAAAAATTAACTTAGAATAATCTGTTTTCCAAATGTTTTCCTTTTGTGAAAAATGCTTCTATTAGAATAATATTTTGCCTGTAAATAGCTCAGACCTCTGTTCAGAGGCTCAACTAGAATTTTTGAAATATTTAACTTAGAAGTGGGTTTATTCATGTTTTACGACAACAGAGAGGAGCAATTTTAAGAAAAAAACGCGAATAATTATTTCAATTGGTGGTAACTCTGAAAATAATGTGAATTTTTCAAAAACAAACAAAGAGAACAAAGACTGTTCTGTCTACAAAAGAATTTTTTAGTTTAAAAGTTTATTTTCTCTTTAATTTAACTCGGGCATAGTTCTTGAGATCTCATAAATACATATTTATGTTTAGGGGTACCATTTTTTTTTAAATACCTCTTAAATAAATATGCAAAATGTTTTTCCCATATATATATATATATAACAATGCGCTTTTTTTTAAACCTTTTTTTTTTTTTTTTTTTTTTTGTAAAATCTCTTAGTAGAATTTATTTTAAAAACAAGTAATATAAAAAAAAAATTAAATTAATTCCTACTTTGAATGGATGAATAGAAAGTATTTTATTAAAATGACTGAAAATTTCAACTATATATATATAAATAAATACGCTTACATATAAAGGGAGAGAGTGAACTAATAGTAGGAATTGAAAAAATAGCATGTTTGTCTGCATTGTAGCAACAATGCGCACCTGTTTTGGCTAATTTGGCTTAAAAACTGGTTTTCAAAGCCAACTTTTGTCATTGTTTTATCATTTACAATGTTACAACAATGGAGACGAATTTAAGTTGGCGTCGAAAACCGGTAATTAATTAAATTAAATTTCATTAATGAATTAATATTTGAAAAACAGTATTAACATCAAGTACAATCCAGTACAAGTTTTAAAAATATTATTTGAACTTGATTGGATGAATAGCAAGAATTTTATAAACGATTGAAAATTTGAACAAGATAAATATATACTGTCGGAGGATAAAACTCGCGACTATGAATTCGTAAGCACGTAACATACCGCTAGACAAAAGTGACCACTCCTGTCTGGAGGCTGTTACTGGCTTGTATAGATACCGCCACAATACTCCCTTGCCAGTGAGTCGGTGGATAGGTGAGCGAACGAGATATTTGTTGTTATGGCGAGCGTGTGAGTTGTTACTGCTACTTCAAGTGAGTCTGACGACTTTGTTTTGCTGCGTCAAGTGGGTCTGACGACTTTTGATTGTTCTTTTTGCGGGTAAATGGCACCCCGACAGATTGGAAGGTTTTGCGTTTGTCTTTTCAGCCAGGGTCACCAATGTCGGAGGATAAAATCCGCAATCTATGGATTCGTAAGCACGTAACTTACCACTAGACAAAAGTTATCACTCCTGTCCGGAGGCTGTTACTGGCTTGTTTAGATACCGCCACAGTATATAAATATGTAAAGAGTGTAAGCTAATAGTAGGTATTGAATGATGGAACTATTTGATTTCGAAAGTTTTTGTTTTTCTGCCTTTTTCGTACATAAAACTATTTTTAAAAATTTATGCATTGTTTAGCAAAGATAAAAAAAAAATATTTATTATATACACACTTATTTTGAATTGAAGTATCATAAATTTGGAATAACATAGACTGCAATACTTTTTTTTAAAGTGTACCTAACTGCAAAAAAATACGCTTTTGAGAAAAAGTGAAAAACCAAAACAGCAATGCTTTCACATATTATACACTTGATTGATATTTAACTATTTTTTTGTACACCAAACACAAGGATATTTTAATCATTCTCTTGAGTTATATAGGTAATTTTAAATTCTAAAGTTTTTCTACTTTGTTTTATTTGAATATGAGCATACTTTTGTAATATGTATACATATGAAGGTTAGAACCTAGCACCTGCTCTGTAAACCGAGTAACTTAGCCATTATACCAAGATGATCACTTAGTACGTAGGTTGTTACTGGCTTATATAGATACCACCGTCACATACTCCCCTGTCAGTGTGTTGGCGAATAGGCGAACGCACGATACCGTTGTTATGGCGAGCGTGTGAGTTATTGTTATTGTGTCAAGTGTGTATTCACGGCTTGAGTGATGTGTCATGTGATGTGACGGCTTTTGGTTGCTCTTGCGGGGATAGATGGCGCTACGTCCGCTCTACAAAGGTATGTGTTATTTCAAAGTACAGTCAGGGTCACCAATGAAGGTTAGAACCTGGTACCTTCTGTTACTGGCTTATACAGATACCACCACGATATATATATATATATATATATATATATATATATATATATATTATCTATATACATTATTTTTATACACCCCCCTTTGCTTTATAAAATTATTTCTTGAATATACAAAGCATTTTGTGTGCATTTATATAAAACATAGTTAATCAGTTTATTAATGAAATAATTGCCTAATTTCTTTAAAAAAAACTATAAAATTTTAAAAGAATTTTTTTACACATAAAATTGTTTTTTGTGTCAGTTTTAACTATTAGAATAAACATGGAAATCAGAATAAAGCATTTACGGTATTATCTGTAGGGAAATTTATTCGCTCACCTGAAAAATTTAATTCCCAACATTATGATACTTTGATAGTCATAATGTTGGTAGATATGACTTAATAGTCATATCTCACACTAAGCCACAGAAATAAAATTAAAAAAATCTTCTGTAGTTTTTTTTTGTTTTTGAAAGAATAAAAAAATGTTACTTTGCCCAAAATTTTATTTAAATTTATAAAAAATATTAATCGAGTGAAGACCGTTACTGCGCATGTAAGCACTTTAGCAATGACTTTTTGATACCTTAGTTATTCTGTTTTACTTACGACTTAACTTTTCTCTCTCGAAAGTATACTGAACTCTGGTCTAGTATTCCTTCTTTTTCATCAATTGTTATTATTACAAAATGAATCTGATATCTCAGTTTACAAATCTTAGCATGGAAATGGTACTCCTTAGAGTTTAAATATAAAGTATTTTAACTTAATGGAAATTTTATGCTCCTGGCGTTGCTAAGCGGTCATATCGAGATTAACTTCGAATAGCTTTCTTGATTTTCAGTTTCTCAAATTTGAATTTTTCCTATTATCTCATCGTTTAATTAAACATATTTTTTAACTTAATATTTATATAATACAACTCAGTGTGCGACAGCTCACGAAGACCAGGGCCTACTGTGCTCAACTCAGTATACGTGACCTTCGGCCCTGAGCAGATGTTCCGGTCAGGTGGTCAGTCTGACGCGAAACCTCTCTCCCCATTGCTAAGTTCCCATGCAATTTTGATACTCAATTTATCGACCCATTGAAGAGATGAAAGGCTGAATCAATCTTGCCCAGTCTGGGGATTGAACTTCCGACCTGTGGTGTGGAAGCGCGATGCGTTAACCATTCAGCCACTGGGCTTCAATATTTATACAGCTTTTATAAATTCTGTGCAAAAGTAGAAAAAATTTCAACTTTTGAATAATTCCTACAACAGATATAATTTCCTCAAGCTTATGTGCTTATTTAAAATATCGCCTAATGCGTTCTTATTATTGTTGATGAACTCTTAATAATTTCACCCCTTAATTACTTCCCCCAAGCAACGTCCATCAACGATATTAAGAGGTGGGTTTGATTTGATTTTGATTTAAGTGTCGTACATAAAGAAAAACAAGGGTTGCTGGTGACGGACCTCGTTATCTTGAACCCCAGCTATGTAATGATAATGAAATCTGAGCTGACGAAAACTTCATTCTCGTAATTTACACCCATCACCAATATGAGAACTTTGAATACTGAAAAATTTAACTTGGAATAAGACTTCTACGTGGCACATCTTCAGTTCCAAAAGGACATGAACACTCGACAGATATGATTTTGTGTGACGATGACCACTGGACTCCTGTGGCTACAAGATGAAGTACAGGGTCCATTATGAAAGTAATGAGCATAATGTTATTGTGACGGGACTATAGACGGCAGCACGGTAAAACCGGCTGGGAAATGTGGTGGGGGATATGCCCTTTCAATGCATCCGGTCGTCAATTGAGTTCGAGCAGTGTGAGCGGAGATACGTGCCTCCGCTTGAAGTGTGTTTTCAACTTTTGTAACATAGCGCGATGGAGCGTTCGCTTGAACAACGATACGCCATAAAGTTTTGCGTGAGACTTGGAAAAAATGCAACCGAAACATTCCAGATGCTGCAAGAAGCCTTCAAGGACGATTGCATTTCAAGATCACAGTCTGGGAAGTGGCACAAGGCGTTCAAGGAGGGCCGGGAGGAGGTCGCCGACAAACCCCGTTCTGGACGCCCAACAACAGCCAGAACTGAAGAGAACGTGGATCGTGTGCGCGAAGTTTTGCGTACCGACCGTCGGTTAAGCATCCAGCAAGTTGCTGACACACTACACATGTCCACATTTGCGGTACATGGGGTAGTGACCGAGGATCTGCAAATGCGTAAGGTCTGTGCGAAGCTTGTGCCGAAAGGGTTCACGCAAAATCAGAAAGAACTTACAGTTTTGCGCTGTCAAGAATTGTTGGATTTGATTCAAAATGAAACGGACATTCTGAACTCTGTCGTAACCGGAGACGAATTCTGAATGTTTGAGTACGACCCAGAATTGAAAAGGCAGAGCTGTGAGTGGCACACAAAATCCTCCCCACGCCCCAAGAAAGCGCGAATGTGTAAGTCATGCATCAAAACGATGATCATTGTCTTCTTTGACATCCGAGGAATAGTCCATTGTGAGTTTGTACCGCAGGGACAAACTGTTACCTGGAGGTGCTCAGGAGATTGAAACGCCGGATCGCGCGCGTGACGGCTGACATTAAAGACACGGTCAAGCTCCACCATGACAATGCCACCAGCCACACAGCCTTCATCATTACCAACTTCCTGGTCCAGAGCAACACCCCGGTGATCTCTCACCCCCTTACAGTCCTGACTTAGCTCCATGTGACTTCTTTTTGTTTCCGTGACTCAAGAGAGAGATGAAAGGAAAACATTGGGAAACCGCGGAAAACATCCAACACCATGTTACAACGTCCCTGAGAGGCATTCCCGTCGAGGAGTTTCAGGGTGCCTTTCAGGCGTGGCAAACACGTCTACGCAAGTGTATTGATGCAGGAGGAATGTATTTTGAAGAATATTGAACATTTGTACAAATTACGATCAATAAATGTTTTTTGCCAGTAAATGCTCATTACTTTCATAATGGACCCTGTATAAATACGTACTGACGGCACTCACTGGCTCCCAAGCTCTTGTTTTTTCCATTCCTGTAATGATTTTAATGATAGAAAAACATTTTTCATTTCAAATTTATAATTTTCAATCTGATTCAAGGGTAAACTACTTTTAAATTGAAGCAGAATGTGGAAAAATAGCGATTGTCAAACTCTGTTAAGATTGCCATTTTCGTTAAATCTCGGATGGCCTGTCGTCGAATACCTAAACAACTGAAGTGAATGCTGGGTTGCTAACAAAGGAAGGCGTTACAGAGCGAGTGGTTTTTCTACAGGAGGAGTGGGGAAGGAAACAGGGGATGAGACATTCTGCAGGGTTACAGAGTCATGCAATTTTCTCGCCAAAATCAGCGCTTGCTTTGAATACGATGCCAAACATTTCATTTTCTCCATGGATGTAAACCTAATCGAACCGTTCAAGCTGGATTATATCAAAAGCACATTGGATTAGTAATAAAAAAAGCCATCTTTTGAAATTGCAAGTTTTAATACGTGCTCCAAATTTATTTTAAATAATATTTAATAACTGATTGGTCAAAATTTTTCTTTAATGAAAAGTTGAATTCTGTATTTGCAATGGTAAGTAATATGATTTCACACACACGATTACGAGTGGAAGGCGCTCGCATTCTTGTTTAATTAGTAAATTTTGTGCATCCTACAAAACCCGATGTTCAATTTCTAATCTTAATTTCATTGCTAATGATTATGTTTTGAAGTTCCGGATGAAAAACGAAAAGTTATTGGATTAATTTAAATAATACAATTACGCATGACACAGAAATTCCGAACAGAATAATTATATTCTTTATGGATTATATAGAAGCAATGGCACACACGAGGGGGGGGTGGACTCCCCCCAAAGCCCTTGAATTTAATTAAGTATTTGTTATTAATAATGAATTTTATCAATTAATGCTAATTATTTATTCAATAATTAATTTTTTACTGTTTTTTTGTTCTCGAAAGTCGACAAAATCAACAGAATATGTTTAGCGGCGTATTGGTGAATGATACGAGAATGGTGGATTTTCGACCCTGGCCCCCCTCTCCCTTGAAAAAAATCCTGTGTGCGCTACTGTATAGAAGGTGTTACGAATAAATATTTCAAATTAAAAAAGTGACTTAGTTGATCTTTCAAAGATGTAATTAGAATAAGAAGAAAGGGTAAGTAATTTGATACAGAATAAAAAGCGTTTACAAAAAACTGATTTGAAATGCTCCGTTTCTTTTTAAGTTTTATATTTGATGAAATACAATATTTAATTTTAATTTTAGACATATTGCTAATGAATATTTATTAAACCGATTATTTGTTTCGCTCATTTTATTGGTAATCAAGTTAAAGTTAAATCGTTAAGTAATAGTAGTTGAGTTGAGTTGAGTTTATTAACGTCGCACTGTTCAGCTACACGAGGGCTTTTGGCGACGGACCACGTAATTTTGAACCATGGTCATGACGTGGACGACACCTGAGCTGGCACCCCCTCTCCTAACTACCACATACACCAACGGGAGGACGTTTCAGCTCTCGACAGATATAATAACGTGCATCGCATATACACGGCGGGTCTTTAGTGGTACTGGGATCGAACTCATGACATGCCTGCCATGGTTGGATACATTAACCACTGGGCTACCGCAACAAAAAAATAGTAAATACTTCTTTTATTAACACACAGTTCAATACATATACATATATATATATATATATATATATATTCATAAGGATACAAATAAAATGATGGATTGACAGCTGTGATCATGGTTTTCACTCTGAATCAAGTTTTATTCATGTTTAAGTTTGATATAAACGAAAAATTTTGAAGGCTTAATATTTTATGACTAAATACAAAACTTTCTCTGAGTAAAAATAAAAGAGCAAACTTCCAAAATTAACTAGAAACAATATTTTTTTCTCATACTTGAAAGCTAGATCGGATTTTGAATTAAACTCATTTTCCAACAGAAATTAGTCTATCCTACCATAGTGCAAACATATATACTCTGTGCATGTAATGTTTAAATTCTACTCAATTCGTTGTTAAACGTAGCCGCTAGATGTAATTATTCATATTCTTACATATTTGGGTAAGCGATTCCTTTTTTTTTTGTGAACCAAATGAAAATTGAGTTCAAACAGGACAAAAATTTAATTACATATTGCTTGTGATATAGTTTTTAATTATATTGAATAAAAAGCCGAAATTCTGCAAGTTATGCCTAATATACTATAAGTTTTTTTTATTAAAAGAAAGTTAAAAATGTGTGTGCACACACACACAGATTAAAACGCAAGAACTCTTTTGTTCCATAGGAGACCATAAGGTACTTTATCTTATGGTTTTCTTTTCTAAAATAACTGCTAGATTAAATACCAAATTAAAAATAAATTTCCTTATTTAAATGCATATAAAATGAGCGTAAAGACTTATTTAAATATTTTTTCTCTTAGCAACTATAGATACTGCAATTTCCCACAGTTGTTTCTTTACAGTAAATTATTTTAAATAAAAGGGATGTATTTCTCTACTATGTTAAAAATCACTCGGTAAATTATTTACAAATTACTAAGAGCACATTTCTAAATTTATATTAATTTAAGCTTTTAAAAATACAAAGTATATGTTTTAATTTTTAAAAAAAAAAGCGATCGGAATTTTAAAGATTTTCCTGTCGTAATTTTATATCTGATATTTCCTTTCTAATTTTTAAATAATTTCCTTTGAGTTGATCTATAGAAATGTATATGTCGCAGGGAAATGATTAAATTAGGGCTTTTATCAAATCCCTAAGCGAGATGATCAATTCACGCAAGATGTTACAATAAAAACTTTGTAAGGTGATTTCCCAAAGGAAAGTAAGTGATTTGATCAAATCCCTAACCTGTTTCAGTGAAATGATGTAGTAATATTGTCAATAGTTTTAAAGTGTTTATTTAGCAAATATGGAGCATTATTAAAAGTAGAGCAATTAATACAACAATAATCATTGAATTACAAATTAGTTATTTAAAATTAATTAACAAAATAATTAGATAATAAAGCTGGTATTTCTTTTTAAAAAAATAATACTTGTAGTAGAATTTTAAACATTTTTTTTAAAATTATACATTATATATATTGTAGTACTTCCGAAAAAACCTGCTTTATTTGAAATGCTTTTTTTTTGTTATTACTTCCCTTTTTTAAAATAGCTTTTTTTTATTATCAAAAAGCTCTTTTTATTTATAAAGAGGACATGGTTGATTTTCCTAAGTATAGTTTACATTTTTCAATTGAAGTGTTATCCAGTTTCTAATTTTCAGGCAAAAGTGATACATCAATCGAAAGGTAATAACGCAAAGAATATAACTAAATAGAATGATATTTGGGTCATTTTGTTTTGGTGCATTACGTCAGAAGCCCAGCAGGAGCTGCCTGTCACGGACGAGGAGTGAGTAAATATTAAAATCGCACTGCTCAGCTACACGAGGGCTTTTGGCGATGAACCACGTAATTTCGAACCATGGTCAAGTGACGTGGACGACACCCGAGCTGGCACCCTCTCTCCTAACTACTACACCAAACCAACTGGAGGACGTTTCAGCTCTCGACAGATTTAGCGTGCATCGCTGCCCTATAGGGTGGGTCTTTAACGGTACTGGGCTCGAACCCGTGACAAAGCCAGCCATGATCCGATACCTATACCACTCGGCTACCGCGGCCGCCACGGACGAAGAGAGAGGGGAGGTAAAGGGGAGTAGAGAGTAACAAGTGAAAACAGAGCTCTACAAATGCTGACTTGTTCATTTCATCGGTTCATGAAAACAGTTCGGGGATTTGATCAAA
>BMAU01015597.1:0-113096 GCA_019973935.1 Trichonephila clavipes
GGGATTTGATGAAATCCCTAATTTCATCATTTTCCTGCGACATCAACTCACCTCTCCCAATTTTTTAAGACAATCATAAAAGCGCAATTCTGATTGTTTTGTGTCTGTTGGGGGGTGACGAATGAGTTAATAAAAATGATAAATTTTTTTATATGCTTCGTAACTCTTCAAAATATACTTGTGCTGTGAAAATAGTCAGTGCCGTTAAGCTCACTTCGGGCGCTGAGGGCAGAAGATCTACAGGCTCCCTTGGCACTGGAGGATCGAAATTTATAACCAGAAAATCTAGTTAAGTCCAGCTTACCGAGTCCCCAATGGATAAACCGGCTCTGAAAATAGTTTATTTATTCAACCATAAAATATAATTACACTTCTATTTTTTATTTTTCCGTGTTCATTTTAATAAATTCTCGCGTCAACATGGGAAAAAAATTACTTATGACTCCAAGATAATATTCAGTCATCTAGACAAGTTTCAATTACATCTCGTTTAATGTTAAATACATTAAAATATGCCCTATAAAAATTGAATCACGCAAAGTGAGTAAAAGAATCTGGTAAAACATTCAATATCACAAAATGAGTAATGACACAGATAATTTTTAGCAAATTGCAAATTTAACATTTTTTGTTGAAATAAAAACAACATTTGATTTCATAAATATTTGCATAAAATATATATTACCGTTAAAGTGCATAATTCAGTTCAGTGGCGCACACAGGAATTTTTCAAGGGTGGGGGGTCCGGGGTCGAAAGTTCACCATTCTTGTATCATGCTCCTTTTGATTTTGTCGATTTTCGGGAACAAAACACAGTAAAAAATTAGCATTAATTAATAAAATTAATCATTAATAACAAATACTTAATTAAATTTTACATACTATGTACTTAGAATTATAATCAATCGGAAAAAAAAATCAAGGGCTTTGGGGGAGGTCCGGACTCCCAGGATCCCCCTCCTTGTGTGCGCCACTGATTCAGTTATTTCATAGAACAACTAGGCCAATTTCATTGTATAATACACCAGCAAGTTTTATGTGTGAAGCCTGGTTTAAAAACATTTTTAAGTGTAATGTCAGTTGTAATAAAATTAATCAACTTTATAAACGCAAGAACTCTTTAAAAACGGCAATTTGCACAATTCTTACAGGAAATTGAGTTGCAATATTCAGGATTTTGACGTACAACAACATGCGGTGGCTTAGTTTCGGTCAAGCCCTTAATTGTTTTGTAACGTTATTAGAAGAAAATGGATGAATTACCCAATATACATCGGCTAAATGATGTAATGATTTCATGCAACATCACTCAGCATTTTAATGGACTGAATGAAAAACTTCAAGGGCATGGACTTATTGTTTTAACGATGCTTGAAAATATTAAATTATTTATGACGAAACTTGACATCCTTACTAAGAATTTGGAAATGAAAATCATGAAATATTTTCCTCAATTACAAAAAAATTTTCAAAACACAATCACATTTTTGATATTTCCGTCGACATTCAAGAAAAGGAAATTAAAAAATATTTAATGATTATGCAGGAAATAAAACAAGTTTTCAGGATAGATTCAATCAATTTAAAAGTTTGGAAAATGCAATTCACTTTTTTTTTATATCCGTACAAAACAGAATTTTAAACAATGGAGTCAATCAAATTTATGTGGCTAGGTATCGATAATTTAGGAATGGAATTAGTTAAATTTCGAAGCAGCGTAGTGTGGAAAACAAAATTTGAAGACTTGATTTCTGAAATAGAAGGAAAACACTGAGGTAGTAGAGCAGATAACATTGATCCAACAGTAAAAAGTGAAAAGATTATATAAAACGATTGAGATTTTTTACCAAATAATTGCATATCAGTGAAAAATTGCTCATTTAACGATGTTTGGATCCACATATTCATGTGAAACATTGTTTTCTTCAACGAACTTTGTAAAAATCAACTATTAGAAATAGACTTTACAGGGAATTAACTGCGAAATGTGTTAAATTAATGAATGCGAAATATGAACCTTATATTAAAAAAACTATCTGAAAATAAACAGCAACAGATTTCTCATTAAATACTTTATAATCAATTTTCAATCATATACATATATATATGTATATATATATTAATAAATAATATTTTATAACATATATATTGTATGTAATCGCACTGGCGTAGGAATCTCTGAGGGGTCCTGCATCAAAATGCCTTCGGGGCCCTTTTTTATGGGAACCCTGTTAGTAGGAATGTAGTGACACATATTGGGGCCCCCGTATCATTGATACGGCGGTAGCTACGCCCCTGTGTAATCGTTACTCCTTGTTCATTCAAACATTTGTTGCCATTTGCCCGAAACCACTCCCACCAAATCGTCAAACCACTCCCCTTTTTAACACGCTTTTATAAGTTTTACTTGTATGTAATGGAATCTTTGGACTCGATTTTTACCCACTTTAAAAGGTCAGATTACTTCGAAATTTTGCACACTAGTCAAGGACGGATGACAATACAATAATTTCAAAATTTTGTTCCGTTGTCCTGATCAGGATTTCAAAAATAACGATTTTAAGGATTTACTGGTCTTGGCGATTAATACATTATATCATTTCCAGATTTGGCGACTAATTGCATATACCATTTCCAAATTTGGCGACTAATTCCAGATATGGCGACTAAAAGACGCTACCCTTTAAAAGGAGCAACCCTAAAAATGAAAACACTTGTTATTTTTTTCAAATAAAACAAAAAAAAAAGTGTTCTCTATGTGAGAAGGGGGGAGACTCGTGCAAGTGAATAAAAATAATTTATGTTCTAACTGCTAAATATTTTTTTATTTTTTATAAAGCAATACGTTTAGAAGAGACGATACGAACTAACATTATAGCATCATATATAAGTTTGCCGCTCGCTAGCTGCCGGTCTCGGCGGCAGCACTGATCAACACAGCTCCATTTCACATCAACAACACAGACAACTTTAGCTCCAGCAATTTATTTCAATTTAAAGGTCACGATCATTTCTTTAATTGCTTATTTAATTTTTACTTATTGATCAGTTAATTTTTACTTTATAAATTTTAATTTTCTCATATCCTTATCTATTTTATTAAACTACCACTCAATCTCTCTCATGGCAAACCATCCTCTAATGCTCAACAATAACCTTTAAGATAGGGGGTTAAGACCTCATCAGAGATCGTGGGCCCCAATAACCATTCAACCAACTGTATAGCAAACGTTTAAAAGGTGATAAATTTTTGTTCTACTGCTAAATATTTTTTTGTTTTGATAAACCAATATCTTTAGAAGCGATGATATGAATTAACATTATAGAAATATGTTAAAAAGGTGATAATACGATTGACATTTAATATTTCTTCTTAACACACTTTTATTAGTTAGACCTGTTGCTATAGAGACGGAATCTGAAATATTTAGCCATACGGAACTCATCCGAAGCCTCATAAATGGAGAGAATAAATACCCTTCAGATCCGTTAATATCCATTGAAGAGCAAGACTAATTCCAGGAGCCACGTAACTCCGGCTCCAAATATCAAATTCAAGGATAAAAATTCAACAAAAAATAAATGATAGTTTTAAGAACTAAAAAACCAGGCTTTTATTATAGATCGAACTAAAAAATGAAAAATAAATTATAGTTTTAAAAAAAAACTAAAAAATGTGGTGGGTGTGCTTTGTACTACATTTTTACACTAGCTCAGCATTTCGGAATAGAACTAGTAAGAAATTATAACAATTAACACAGAGCACCCCACGCTTTTATCCCAATGACATTAATTTTCCCGTTAATCATTTTATACTTATATTAAGAATTATTTTTTTACTTTTTAATTCGATTCACTATAAAAGCGTGTTTTTTAGTTTTTTTTAAAACTATAATTTATTACCCGTTAAGTTGATTGAATTTTAAAAAGATGGTTAGTTTTAAAAATACTCAGTGAAAATTTTTTTAACTTAATTCTGGTACAAATGGGCATTAGTAACTCTCGAGGTAGTACTAAAAAAATATGAACAAAATTTGATCCATGTCTCAAAATGGTTTGCCATCCCTGACCTATATGAAACTGGACTGGTAAAATACACGACTTTTAACTAATTGCTAAACTTAATGCAAAAATCATATTATTAAACACATATTTTATGCAACTGATACATATATGAGTACATTTACTATTTTGATAAATAGTTTTTGAAATGGGACAATCTAAAACCTAAATTACAATAAGAATATAATACATTGTTGATAAAATTTGACACTGATTGCTAAATAACACGAGAACATTGGATTCGTAGATATGTGGTACCTCAATTTCAATAGTGTACGATATTAAATTTGGTAAAATACCATTTTCAATAGTTTGGCCGAAAAAACTTAAGTTTATTTTGCTTATCTCAAAATTTTCGGATTATTCTGATCTCTACATCAGTATTTCCCAAACTTTTTCACCTCATGGAACCCCTAGAACTTGAAGGTGCTTTCGTGGAACCCCTAGAACTAAAAAGTGTTTTTGTGGAACCCGATTCCACACACATACTTCGAAGAATAAATCTCAAAATAATATTTAAAGTAGATCAACAAGTTATAGCCACTTTATGTAAAGGCAATTAAAAAAAGTTTTGCATTTATTATTAAAAATTTATAATCTAATTTTTAATACAGTTTTACTCATTAAAAATATTAATTTATGATCCAAGTGTCGCTTATCCATGCATTATTTAATAACTGAGATACGTGCTTACTTTTTTTTACAGAAACTGTCGAAGTCTAGGTCTATTGAGATTAAATACAATCGCATTACTTATTAAGAGTTTATTTTGTTTTATACTTTGTTTTTGTAGCCACTCTCGTTTAGAAATATATTTCTCTGAATGGATTAAAATGCTAATAGCTGTATCAAAAAACCCGTGTGTTTCGTATGAAGTGTCAACCTAAAATTTAGATGCTGTTCTTGTGAAATTTAGATTACATAACATCATATCTGTTGTTATGTTGATAAGTTGTTTCTTATCCTTCATTATAGGTGTTTTTACCATTAATACAAAAAGGTGAATTTCCCATTGGAAAACTATTTAATTTTGCAAGGCGTTTTGTTAACTAACCTTTTTTAAATATGGAAACCATGTTCGTGGGACTGTAGTTACACTTGTTGGAGTGCCTGTAGCTTGAGGACCCCGTATCATTGATAAAGTGGTAGCTACGCCCCTGTAACACGCCTGGAAATTATCTCGTTGAACTCGAGATAGTAAACAATGGAATATTTTCAATCTAGTAGGAAGTATATATATATATATATATATAAAAGGTCTCCAGTTTAGTCCAATGACTTTTTTGTATCTACATTTGTTGTGTCTGCTGAATTCCAATTTCTTACTCCTTTAGCACTGTAGGTTCTAGTACTTCTTCACTTTTATATTATTATATATATACATATATAATAATATAAAATATTATATATATACATATATAATATTATATATATACATATATATATATACATATATCTTTATATATGTACAATGACGAACACAAAGGGGGAGTCCCGGGGGTCCAGACCCCCCCCCCCCCAAAGCCCTTGATTTTTTCCCGATTGATTATAATTCTAAGTATATAGTGCGTAAAATTTAATTAAGTATTTGTTATTAATGATTAATTTTATTAATTAATGCTAATTATTTATTCAATAATTAGTTTTTTACTGTGTTTTGTTCCCGAAAATCGACCAAATCAAAAAGAGCATTATACAAGAATGGTGAACTTTCGACCCTGGACCACCCCTTTGAAAAATTCCTGTTTGCGCTAATGTATATATATATATATATATATATATATATATATATATATATATATATACATATATATATACATTTATATATATACATATATATATAAACATATATATACATATATATATACATATATATATAGTATATATATATATATATAAAGTATTTTTATATTTATTATATTATAATAAAAATTTAAAAAGTGTGTTGCATGAAAGAGTTATTATATACTAGCTGGTATACCCGTTCTTAGCACGGGTGAACTGAAAAATTAAACAACACAGATTGAAGGATAAAGAAGTTTTTAATGAGTTAATTTTACGTGAATTGCAAATTAAACAAAAAAAGCTTTTTGCGTAGCTCAGCTAAACAAAACAAAAAAAGAGAGAGAAATAAAACACCTTTGTTAAATTTTAAGTATGTAGATCTAATAAAAAGGATAAAAGCTGATAAAAAGAATTTTTTTTTATTTATTACTCCCCGTAACACTCTTGAGGGTCGATTTTTAAAAATACCTTTTTAAGCTGATCTCTGCTCAGCAAAAGTAACACATTGTTAAAAGTTTTGTGTAATGAACGTTTAAAATAGTGTAAATAAGTTTTATCTGAAAGTAAAATAATTTAATATTACTTTCTGTAGTATTTATTTTATGTTAAAATTGTAATATTCGCAAGCAACTCCGTTTCTTAAATTATAATGACGATTCAATGAAAAACATAGCGAAATGTTAACGATAGAGTCAAGTTGGCAAATGCCTAGCTACTTTCATAATTCGAGCTTTATTAGAGCTTTGTAAGACCCTTCGTGTAAGGGTGCGACGCACGTTAAGCCTTTATCCAACCGCATTATGATTTACTGCAGTTTTTTTCATACAATATTTTTTATTGGATCACTACATTTAAAATTAAGGGATATACATAAACAAAATACTCCACTTTCGAAAATTTAATCCGTTAGAGCTAATAAATTAATTAAAGATATTCCACTGTAAAATTAATTATATATACCATTCACTTAAAATAAGTAGTCAAATCATTTTCTAAGGTCTTCATTAACATACAAAAACATAAGACACTTAAATTTTGACAAACTATTTTTTCTGCTAAAATACTCATCATGGAACCCGTGCTGCCATATATCTTGGAAGATTGGATTTCAAAGAATATTCCTGCAAAGTATTGGTAGAATATTCCTTCTAAGTTGGTGTGGTGTGGTAGTTAGGAGAAGGGGGTGCCAGCTCAGGTGTCGTCCACGTCACTTGACCATGAATCAAAATTACGTGATCCGTTGCCAAAAGCCCTCGTGTAGCTGAACAGTGCAACATTAATATTCACTCACTCTCACACTCCAAGAAATACAGAACAATAGTTATTGCGTTTTTAAGTGTAAAAATAATTATATCTGCCTATTCAATTAAAATTATAGCGTTATAATTAACTACTAACCACAAACAAATTTTGAAAATTTGTCCAAATGATGCAGTGTGAAAGAGAAAGTTTATTTACTTGAAGTATCAGAACTGATAAAAGCATTTATTTGGAAAAAAGATCAATTTCTTACCTCCAAATATGCATAATAAAATCGTAAAAAAAACATTAAAATAAAGAGAGATTTATAACAACCTCTCCCTTTAAAACTTAGTTTTATTCTGAAATAAAAAAAATAGGCATTATGCTGATCAGAGGAATTAATTAGAAGCGAGCACCTTGCGTAGCCAAAACAAAAAGAGTTCTTTCACAAACAAAAAATAGATATATGCCGACGTGGGCTTTTTTGCAGCGCAAGCCAAAATTGCTCGCAGATGGCAGAATTTTTTCATACTTACTTGACAAATATCGTTATATTTTGGACACTTCATACATATCTTTATAAATTACAGTCTATGCTATAAATTATAGCCCATGTGCTATTCTGATGTATAAGCTATGTTACTGTAAAGTTTCATTAAAATCCATTCAGTTGTTTTTGCGTGAAAGACCCACAAACATCCTCACAAACTTTCGCATTTATAATATATATTAGATAAATAAAATTTTTGGTTTTAATGAGTAGAACGAGCTATAGATACTTGTAACTACTATATACACCTGATAGAGAACGTGAATCTATTTTAAATACTTATTTATTTCTTCTTGACTTTTTCATTGTGACTTAAGGAACCGCTGGGTATGCCTCATGGAACCCCAAGGGTTCCGTGGAACACAGTTTAGGAGCCACTGCTCTAAATTATAATGGCGATTCGTATTCCACCAATATGATGGCCCAATAAAAAAAAAGAAGAAAAAAAAGACAGAGATACCAGCTCTCGGTTAATATACTAGGTCTGAAATGATAAAGCACTAAACAACAGCCCCATTAGAAATTTAAAAAAAAAAAATTATAATGGATTATATAAATTCTTGTCGGAAAACTAGTAATAGATCACTCAAACTTCATAAGAAAAAAGTAAAAGCAAATCTTTCTTTCTAGACTTAATTTCTTTGTGCCATATACTCAATGACTCTACGAATATAAAAATATCTATAGATTTCTAGAGTAAAAAGTTTTATCTTCATCACACATTAAACAATGCATGCAACACCATAGGCTTCAGCAATTTTATTTTAAACTTAGCGCGCAGATAAATTTTTATATAACTTTTAATTTCTTTTTAAATTCCTAAACGCTTTAACTGCCGTAGTAAGTTCTATCTTTTCAATGCTCAGCCCCTACAATCAAGAATGGGGATTAAGACCTCAGTAGAGACCAAGAGCCCCAATAACCCTTCAACTCATACTACGAATACAAAAGACTTCCCTCTTTCAAGGGAAAGACCATCTTTCCCGGAAATATAGGGGCCGCGTAAGAGATAACACATCTGCTTCACTTTGCTTCTAGTAAAGGGAATGGGGTATGAAAGGAATAAAACATTCTTGGGGACATTCTAACAATGCACCCCTTTCCTTTTTAAGACTGGTTAAGCCAGGGGTACTCAGGCTTTTTTTCCGCCGGACCACTTACATACGACAACTATTTCACGCGGGCCCCAACATGAGGATTAATGTAGGGCCTATAAGATCAAGGACTTTAAAATGAGTAAAACTGATCAAAGTATTAAAACTCAAAATTTTTTTGATTTTATTTTAAAACAATATTTAACTCTTATCAACTTCAACTCAACTCACAAAAAAAAAAAAAAAAAAAAAAAAAAAAAAGGATTTCAGGAATTTTTTACTTATTTATGTGAAAATTTCGATTTCCTTTCATCACTGATCTTAACCCCCATTCTCCCCGAATATTTTTATGCTGTGTTGGAAACAATTTTTAAGAAAACTAATTTATCTCGTCTTGGAAGAGATCCTCAAGAGAAAGAGTCATTGTGAAAGGTTCTTGCTTAGTGGTACAGTAAACGAGTTAAATTATGTTTTTAACACCCTAAGCTTCACTTGTATGTAACGGAATTGAACTCAATTTTTACCAACTCTAAGTTATCCGACTACGTTCGGAACCTTGATTTTGCAAAAGCGTATAAATGGATAATATTTATGATATTTAGTGTCCCTTAGATTAAAAATGTATATAAAATTGTTTTAAGAATATTATTACAATAAAAAATTATTTAAGTACAATATTTTGACAAAAAATGAACATAGAATGACCCATTTTCAAAATATTCTCCTTTTGAGAAAAATGCTTCTATTATAATAATATTTTGCCTGTATATAGCTCAGACCTCTCTACAGAGAGGCTCAATTACAATTTTTGAAATATATAACTTAGAAGTGGGTTTATCCATGTTTTACGACAACAGAGGGGAGAAATTTTAAGAAAAAAATGCCGATAATTATTTCAATTGGTTGTAACTGAAAATAATGTGAATTTTTCAAAAATCATAGTTCAGACTCTCTGGAGAAGTCTTTACTTTATATAAGCAAAATATTATTATTTTAGAAGCATTTCTTATGAAATGAGAACATTTTGAAAAAAGGTTAATCTGAGTTAATTTTTTGCCAAAATATTGCATTTAAATAATTTTTTTTGTCAAAATGTCCTTAAAGCAATTTTATGCATGTAGTCTAATCTAAGTGACACTAAATGTCATGAAAATTATCCATTTATGCGCTTTTTTAAAATCACGGTTTCGAACGTAGTCGGATACCGTAACAGGTCAGATTAATTCGAAATTTTGTTAACTTGTCCAGGACCGATGACAATACAATAATTTCATAATTTTGTCCCATTGCCCTGATCAGAATCATCAGGACCAACAATGTCTCATTTTCAGATGCCATTCCGCTTGTGCCGACTAATTCCAGATCCCATTTCCAGATTTGGCTACTAAAAGATCAAGTTGCAACTTAGTTCATTGGGTGTTTTTTAGTTTTTTTAAACTGTTATTTATTTAAATATAACATTTTCACTACAAATCAGGCAAGTTGCTGATCCATGTTGTTGTTTTTTTCCTCAGCGAAGTATCAGGATCCCAATCGCGTCTCGAAAAAACATATTCTTAAGATATTTTCCGCATGGAAGACATGAGGGCTAGTTAGAAATTAGTTTCAACCATGAAATGATCGCTATTTCACTGTTAACCGTTACAGTTACGAAAAGAAAAAAAATGTTATGTAGCAATTTTTACCAACACGGCATCGATAGCAAAACTGATTTACGTGATTGCTCGATTGATAGAGTTTCTCCCTAAACTTTTAATGAAATGTTATTATTTAAATAATTGAATTTGTTAATGCAAAGGCCATGACCGGGCCACTTCAACACCTCCTAGATATCTAGGAGGTGTTGGCCACTTGGTGCCTGTGGATCGCCGGCTGAGTATCGATGGGTTAAGCCTAAAATTTTGTTTTCCCTAAGATCCGAAATATAACAAATGCTAATCACCTTTAGAGGCAATTTGACTTATCTTTAACTTAGAAAAATTTTAATTTCATTTTTAAACCTCATTGATATCAATCCCAATTGGTGATATCCAGTAGCGCACACAGGAATTTTTCACGGAAAGGGGGTCCGGGGTCGAAAGTTCACCATTCTTGTATCATGCTCCTTTTGATTTTGTCGATTTTCGGGAATAAAACACAGTAAAAAACTAATTATTCAATAAATAATTAGCATTAATTAATAAAATTAATCATTAATAACAAATACTTAATTAAATTTTACGTACTATGTACTTAGAATTATAATCAATTGGAAAAAAAATTCAAGGATTTTGGGGGGTCCGGACCCTCAGGACCCCCTTATTGTGTGCGCCACTGGTGATATCTTAAAATAATATTGTTCTTAATTTTTTCATATCTGTAATACTTGTGTGTTTCATAGTTACACATTATTGAAATCAGCTGTTATATTTGCATTCCTTTTTTTAATTGATGCTATTTCTTTGCTGATACTAGAATGGGATTTTAAAGCGCTATTTTTTTAAAAAATTAGCTTGGCTTATTTGTATAAGGAATCGAGCAGAAATATTTCAAATTATAGTGTTATCATGGAATGTATATTGAAGAATTATTTAAGTTTTCAATAAGTAACAAGTTTTTTATTATAAGTTATAGAAACACATTTTTTGGAGGGTCGGGGACTTGTACGTAATTAGTGATTATTAACATGCAACAAACGCATGCCTTTTGGCTTGGATTAATTTAATGCGATAATTTCTTGGCGTTAAGGCATCCAACTATCCTAAAATTGTGAATTTGGCAAATTTTGTGAACTAACAAATTTTTTTTATGAATCTATTTTATAGATAATCTTATTAGCTTTATAAAAATATAAGTTTATTATTTTCCGTTTACCAGAACAAAAACTACAAGCGTGTTACTAAAAGCAGATGCCATTACTTTGAACGAGATGTCATACTTTAAAATGCGTTTTACTCGAAATAAGTTTTTTTTGAAAATTCTCAAAAAGTTTTGAAAATAATTAACTGAAATTTTTTGTGTATGTTCTGTACGAAGGGAAAGGGTTTTAATCTTCAGATTTATCAATAACTGTTTTATTACAAAATTTGCAGTCCATTATGTGAGTATAACCACTGTTTTTGTAAGCAATTTCATATAAAAACTAAGATAAAGTGCTCTCGTTTTGGGACAAATTAAAATATCTCTTATCCTGAAGGTCATTTCAAAAATGAACAACATTGCAACACATCAGAATTGAAAAATTGAAAATTAGTCTATAAACTTTTGGTACACAATGGGCCCCGTTTGTGTTATTTTTTTGAAAATTTTTACGCATTTTTTCCCATTTTAGTTATAATAATTTCTTATTCTCTTCTTAATTTTAGGATATTTTTCTTAAAATGTGCTAAGCAAATCTAAAAACCACAAAAAAAAAAAAAAAAAAAAAAAAAAAATCCACATATCTTCATTTTTTTTTTTTTTAAAAAAAAAGGTATCGCAAGTAGTCGGATACCTTAAGTCAACTTAATATAACGTTTTATACTTGTTGAAAGACGCATCATTTTTTTTCTGTCATATTTTCGTCTTATAATTTCGAACAGTAGCATTACAGAAATAAATATACTTAAGGAAAAGTGGAAATTTTTACTTTGAGTGACTCAACACTCAGGGACGTTCTAAGGCATGGGCCAACTGGGGCCGGGCTCAGGGCCTCGTCTAGTTCATGACTCAGCCTGAATCAGATCATGATTAGAATAATTTCACCGGTCAAATGTTATTCCCGGTTGTATTCTTCGAAAAACTGGGAATTTCGGACGATATGTCAGCTGGATAAATGTGATGACCGTCGTCCTTGTATAGGCCTCCACCAGTAGCGCACACAGGAATTTTTCAAGGGGGGGTATTGGGTCGAAAGTTCACCATTCTTGTATCATGCTCCTTTTGATTTTGTCGATTTTCGGGAACAAAACACAGTAAAAAACTAATTATTCAATAAATAATTAGCATTAATTAATAAAATTAATCATTAATAACAAATATTTAATTAAATTTTACGTACTATGTACTTAGAATTATAATCAATCGGAAAATAAATCAAGGGCTTTGGGGGGACCGTACCCCCAGAACCCCCCCTGTGTGCGCCACTGGCCTCCACCATACATCATTATAACTAATTTAGTTAAAAGGCGGCAATCGGTTGAGCCGGTTTGTGCGATTGTAAATTATGCACATTTATTTGTTTCGGGTTATTGTTTGTACGAGTATTTGACAATGTTTGTTATATGTACTGTCTACTTTTAAAGGTCATACTGCATTTGTATAGGGGTGTAGGGCCTACTTTTGCGTAGGTGCCCAGGGCCTCAAGAAGTCTTCAGACGTCCCTGTCAACACTGATCAGTTAATAGTTCTTTTGGCGAATCCGAATTCCATTAATGACCATATCTTCATCAAACTTGCCCATGTTATAAAAATACAAAACATTCTCTATAACAAACCCCTGACGCCAGGATTCAAGTAGTACTCGTATCTCAGGACTATTGATTTAAACATTTTATGGAAGGTTTATATGTAGGAGCAGATTAGAATAGGAAAATTCTAACTTAAAAGATGCTTAAATAATTACGGATATTGAGAATTATGTGAATAAATAAAAATGTTTGTGATAACTTGAGCGATTAATATGGATGTGAATGTAGAAATTAGAACAGTGAGGTATTAGCTCAGATATTTTCCTTTTTAAAATTATCAGTCCTCATGTTGATTCAAAAAATGTTATGTTAATTAATTATAAATCAATGATTCGAAATGCAATCTTTTTTTGAAATGAATGAGATTAAGAACAATTAATAACATTCCACGGAAGACTGGTTCTGTAGTTCTAAGCTTTTGTTAGGTAAGCTAGATTTCCCTTTGTGAAAAAATATCTGCATTGGAGTTCATATATATATATATATATATATATATATATATATATATATATATATATATATATATATATATATATATATATATATATATATATATATATATATATATATATATATATATATATATATATATATATCCTTAAGTTTCCATTAAAAAAGTTTTATTATTCCTCTCCTTGATAGATTCATTACTGTTCTCTTTTCTCAATTTCTTTTTATGATTCTGTTAGGTTCTACAACCGCGTGCTGTATTAGGCTTAACTTTTCAACTTTTTTTTTTCTATTATGTCGAAAATTTCTGCTGTACGGGGAAGGTGGATCCATAAAGCATTGCTAACCCTAATTCGCTGGCCTAATTTAGCGACAGCTTTAGAAATCATAATAGGTCTCCAGTTTAGTCCTATAACTTTTTGTATCTACTTTTGTTGTGTTTGCTGAATTCCAATTTCTTACTTCTTTAGTACTGTGGGTTCTAGTTATTCTTCACTTTTATTTTATTATACTATATATATATATATATATATATATATATATATATATATATATATATATATATATATATATATATATATATATATATACAATTAGAATCAATTGGACCGCTATGTGTACATAAACATATCACGACTTTGATCGAGCTGGTAAGATTTCACCGGCCATAGATTTATCAGCCATTCGGTAATCTAAATATGACACAAACTGATTATAAGTAGTAGTCATAGATTGGTAATGTTTATTTTAATGAAAAATAATGTATAATTACTTTTTTTTGAATATGGGATCCTGGAATTAGGGATTTTTAAAATATGATCAGATTTCTTGATTATTGAAATATAAATAAATAAATAATTCACTATTGATTGAATTTTAACAGGAAAGTTTATAAAATTTTATTATATAAAAAGGAAGCTTATTTATAGAAGAACGAATTAGAAAAAAAATGGAGGAAGAGCAAAAATCGAAGAAGCAAGGCATACAGTAGAACATCGTTTATCCGAACGTTAATTATCCGGAGCGTCAAATATCCGAACAAGTTTTTTCAGAGACCTTGCAGCAAAAAAACGAAGGTGTACAATGGTAGAGCGAAAAATAAGTGATTATTTTCCACAATAAAAGTAAAATTGCGACATTTTGCACTTATTCTTCAAACACGTTTCCCGCAGGTGATGATTTTCAATATTCCTATAGTGTCCGGTTTCATATACCGCATGGATCGCATTCGGTTTTCGGTTATCCGAACAATCCCGTATCCGAACGGTGTCCCGTCCCAATTGATTCGGATAAACGGCGTTCTACTGTATTTATAACTCTATTGAACTCAACTTAGTGGGGGGGGTGCAACAGCCTATGAAGGCGAGGCCTGCTGAACCCATCTCAGTTTTCGTGACCTTAGGAAGTCGTGCAGGTCGACGCTTTTAACAGACGACCGGGGGTTTCACAATGTTACAACTGTAACTTGTTTAACCACTCGTCAAAAAATTGTTTTATGCGCACTAGGTGTTTAAAATGCGGTGTATCTCACCGTACCAGTGACTGTCCCATTAAAGAAAAGATAGCGAATCCCGTATGCATAAATTGCAACAAGACAGAACACATGGCAAATTGGAGCCAGTGTGAAGAATTCCCCTAAAGAAAACCGAAAAAAGGTGAAACGGTTCGTAATCGTAACACCATCACAGAAACTAGCAAACCCTCCAAACCGGTCACTCCAAATCTCTCCTTCGCAGCCGGCGCTTCAAATAAAAACAGTATTCCCGGAACTTCGGCCGCCCCCGAAGAAGCCCCTACAACTAATGGAAAAAATAATGAAAATGACTTTGGTTTAAAGACGCGATCAGCGAATTAAGAAGATTCTTCCTCGACTACCCCTTTCTTTTAGAAATGGGTAGGCAGTTTAGATACGCAAAAGATGAAGAGAGGATTGATATTTTTTTATCAAAACCTCGTTAAAAATCACGATCGAAAGGCCTAAATTTTAGTTCCCCTCACTTCAAATATCTCTCCAAAGTTAAGATTTATTGTTTTTTCAAACCCACCTCCCATCTCGAAAGCTCGCCCCGCCCACTGACCGGGAAACCCCCGGCCATTGGTCGAGCGAGACACTCAATTGATCCTCGTCGCGCGGCGACCCCGATTTATCTAGCAATCCAGTACTATTTATTTCTACTTAGTTTTTTAACAAGGGCAAGTAAGTTTTCAATGCTACTCCCCAAATGTTCGATAGGAGATTACGACCTCTTTGGAGATCAGGTGCTCCGATGGATACTGTCAACACCTCGTGACCTTAGGCACTGAGGTACAGGAGCAGATGCTCCAGTCAGGTGATCAGTCTAACGCAAGACCACTAGCGTCTAGTTCCCAAGTAAACTTGGTACTTATTTATCTACCTACTGAAGGGATGAAAGGCTGAGTCGCGTGACCTTGCCCAGCTTGGAATTTGAACCCCGGACCTGTGGCATGGAGGCGCGATACGCTACCACTCAGTCCCTGGGCTTCAAGCACTGGCGTAGCTCAGTTCTAAGTGGGTCCTGTATCAAAATGCCGTCGGGTCCTTTATAACAGTGCTCCGCAACTTTTTTATCGCTGCGGACCGGTCAGCGTTTGATAATTTTTCCACGGCCCACTGAGGGTGGGTCACGTTCATTGTTTATATTTTAGATTGTTTTGATTTAACAATTTTAATTTAGTTACATTTAAATATGCCTTCAGAATAAATTATAGTTACACCAAAAATGAATAAAAGTAATTTAACGTGGAATATAAAGTGATTTCCGTGGAAAGTTGCGCAAATCCGAGAGAAATGCATCACTTTAAATAAAATGACAATTGTTTAATGTTCTTTAAATGACCCGGCACCGGTCCGCGGACCGGGAGTTGCGGATCACTGCTTTATAAGACATGAAAACAATGTTAGTGGGTTGATTGATTGATTGAATATTAACGTCGCACTGCTCAGCTACACGAAGGCTTTTGGCGACGGACCACGTAATTTTGAACCATGGTCAAGTGACGTGGACGACACCTGAGTTAGCACCCCCTCTCCTAACTACCACACCACACCAACGGGAGGACGACAATGTTAGTGGGATTGTGGTTACAGATATCGAAGCTCCTGTAGCTCGGGGGCTCATTGATACGGCTGTAGCGGCTGATACGGTGATAGCTACACCCCTGGCTTCAAGACACATTTATAAATACATTGTGTAAATATGTCAGGGGGCCTGGATTTGATAATTTCAGTATTGAGATTAGGTTGTTTAGAAAGACCAGGAATTAAAAGCAACAATAGCCCTTTTTAGGGGTTTAAAATTTGTTTTAATGATTGTTTTATTAACAGATGTAACAAAAGGGTATAACTTATAAGGGGTTCCGTTTTACCGCAAAACAAATTTAAGGGAATTAAGAGGAAATTGATTTCTAGAGAGAGAAAATTCCTTTTTTATTTCTTTTGTCAGGAGTAAGAAAAAGTTATATAAGAAATCATGATTTTACAGTTAACGTTTTTTTAATTCATAAAGAATAAACGTTAGTCAATTGTTAAAGTGGAAAGCTTTCAACCTTCTTGGGGGGGGAATATAAAGAAACGTTTTTTTTTTTTTTTTATGTAACAGTTTTGGGTAGCTTTATTTTATCGTATTTTATAAAATAGAAATTAATAACAATTTAAGAATAAGTTATCTTTTTGAAATTCAGTTTTTAAAAGGTAAAATAATTCACATTTAATTGTAATATTAAAATTAAATGGAATATTCATCAAATTAGATTAAATTGTGCAGAAGTAAATCTTGCACAAACATAACAAAACAAAATTTTTTATTTACAGAACAAGAACCATGTTGATAATTACGTATTTCTTAAAAATATATACCGAATGCAAAGTTCAATTTGATATGAGAATCAATTCATTCCTTTTAAAAATGCTCCTAAATGTTATTAATAAAAATATGTATGTAGTAAAACTTGTATTATTTTTTTGTTTGTAATTTATTTTTTTACATTTAACATAAAAGGCATTAAATTAAACAAATTTCAAAAACTTACTATAAATATCTGTATGTTTCTTATTTGTTTAGAACTGTTGACACAAATAAAATGCCGCATAAAGATAATATAAAATATGACGTTTCGAAAATCCTGTTGATGAATTTTGAATAATTCCAATAAATTGAGGAACTATTCAATCAGAGGTTGTGTAACAAAGTTTCTCTCTAGCGTCATTTAATTTAAGTATACATTTCATTAGTTACGAAACTTTGATTTTTTTCTTCCTTTTTCCGAATACTGTTATTTGAATACGTTTTCTTAAAAATATGTTTTCTGGTATTTAAATAAGAAATATTGTGTAGAAATGTATTATACAGAAGCTTTTTTTCCCTTCCGAGTAGAAAAAAAAAAAAAAGGGGGACGAGTTAAATTTTTATCATTTCCTGAGTTAGGAGTAGGCAAAACTATTCCGAATTCTTAGATTTTCAGTGAGGGAGGGTATATTAACGTCGCACACTGCTTAGCTACACGAAGGCCTTTAGCGACGGACCTCATAATTTTGAACCATGGTCAAGTGACGAGGACGACCCCTAAACTGGCATCCCCCTCTCCTAACTAACTACCACAGCAACTTCAATTTTCAGGAAACTGCATTTACTTTTAGTACCGAGTTTTTAGTTTCCGTTTGCTTCCAAAATATATATAAGGCCACGGTAGCCTAGTGGTCAAGGTAATGGACTCGTGGCTGGCGTGTCATGAGTTCGAGGCTGGTTCCGCTGAAAACCCGCCTTGTAGAGGTAGCCGATGCACGTTAAATATGTCGAGGCTCAAACCTCCTACCGTTAATGTGCTGTGGAAGCTAGGAGAGATGGGTCCTCAAGTGTCCTCGTCACTTGATCATGGTTCAACATTATGAGATCCGTCGCCAAAAGCCCTCGTGCAGCTGAAGAGTGACGCGTTAATATTCACTCTCTCTAAAATATATATACATACGTTTTCAGGTTTCTACAGAGTCATCGCATTTTTTCCCCCCTATTCGGTACTCGGATTTATTTACTATAATAGAGTGAGTGAATATGTATGTCAAAAAAAAAGGTCAATTTCTTACCACAATGTGAAAAGAAATATATTGCACTTTCTATCAAGTAGGTCAAAATTTCGTCTGACATGGCTATACCACAGACGTGGCGAACCCACGGCACGCGTACACTTCCTGAAAAATTAAAAATTTGAGAAGATAATATATAATTCTATTGAAATGTGGTTGTAGTACCAGACACCCCCCTTTCAAAATTTGGATTAGCCTGCTTGTGAATCAATGTTTTCTATTATGGACATAAAATCAAAATATTACTCAAAACTAGTTGATATGCACCTAAAACAACTTAATTCTGTCAGCATCTTCAAGAGCTAATTTTAATACAGATGCTTTGATAAAATAAACCATACAAATTCAAAAACCACATTTACCGTAAAATTCGGCGCATAACGCGCACTTTTAACACAAAATTAAGAGCGAACTGTAAGGGTGCACGTTATATGCCGGGTATAAAAACGATAGCTTTAAAAATCATAAAAAAAAGATGAGCACAAAACAAAAATTACTTCTATAGGGTGTTTTTTTAGAGGTATAGAACTTTAAATTGCAATAAAAGAACGATGTATTATTCGATTGACATGAATTTTTTTTTATTCGAAAAACAATCTTGTGGCATTACATTTTAAATATGATTTCTGGCATAGGACTGCCACGGCTGGCTCGGATGTAGTCCAATCTGGACGTCCCATTTTCGATGACTTTTTCCAACATTTGTGGCCGTATATCGGCCATAACACGGCGAATGTTGTCTTCCAAATGGTCAAGCGTTTGTGGCTTATCCGCATAGACCAATGACTTTACATAGCCCCACAGAAAATAGTCTAGCGGTGTTAAATCACAAGATCTTGGAGGCCAATTCACAGGTCCAAAACGTGAAATTAGGCGGGCACCAAACGTGTCTTTCAATAAATCGATTGTGGCACGAGCTGTGTGACATGTTGCGCCGTCTTGTTGGAACCACAGCTCCTGGACATCATGATTGTTCAATTCAGGAATGAAAAAGTTAGTAATCATGGCTCTATACCGATCACCATTGACTGTAACGTTGTGTGTGAAGGTCTCCTAGGACCTCACTTTGAGAACGAGAATAAATAGGAGTCATGTAAGAACCACTAGCCATTTTTATAAACAACTTTCTTTATTTGGTTATCTTATCCAAATGGAATCAAAGACTTATTAACAGATTTGTTTAAATAATATTATGAGGTTTTAAAGATAATATCCTTTAAATTAACTTAATTAATGATCTCATTAATTAAACATTAAATAACGATCACGCAGAGATTACCACGATAAGAGATCCCAGAATTATATTTAATAATGTTCTTATTGAACATTTAACTTTAATCTCACTCTTAAAACTTTAATGAGACTTTAAGCACAAATCAATAGTTACCACTCGGAATCTCAATTCTTGAGATTAAATATCTCTAACAAGAAATCTTCAATTTAAATCCACGATAACTTTCTGCTTCAATCTCTATCTCCTACTGCTCTAACTTTACTATTTCGTTTGACTTAAATACTTAATATAATCTGCATATAACAAGGAATCCTGTCCGCTTTTTGGAGTTGATTGGAAATAGGTAGGGAATTAAATTTCCCTAAAAAGGTCGACTCAGAAGGTTAGTGATAAAGTTCCGTATAGATTCGTCACATGTGGCCTTTATCGTTTTTGAAGAAGGATTCCACCAGCCCATAAAGCGCAACAAACAGTCAGTTTTTCTGGATGTAACGGTGTTTCGGCATACACTTGTGGATTAGCTTCACTCCAAATGCGGCAGTTTTGTTTGTTGACGTAGCCATTCAACCAGAAGTGCGCTTCATCGCTAAACAAAATTCGCTTATGAAAATCGGGAACAACGGCCATCTCGTTTTGGGCCCATTCGATGAATCTACGCCTTGCTTGATCATATTTAAAATGTAATGCCACAAGATTATCTTTCGCATAAAAAAAATTCATGTCAATCGAATAATGCATCGTTGTTTTATTGCAATTTAAAGTTCTATACCTCTAAAAAAACACCGTATATATGTATCGAAATACTGGTTTTTGTTTTGCAAAGAAAGGAATTGCCTTATGAATGAAAAGAGTTGTAGTTCTAGAAGTGTACTATTTTTTCAAAAATCTGGGATAATACCTTGACTGAATGATTTCAAGACATAAGAGCAATGTATACCAATATTTCAGATTTCTTCGAAAAGTAGGTGTCTGCGCGTTATACGGCGAATACACCTAAAAAAAAATCAGCTTGGAAGTATAGGTGCTAGTTATATATATATATATATATATATATATACATACGGCAGATTTTACGGTGATTACTGACTGATTAATAATTATTTAGAGAATTAAAATGTTTCAAGTCAATCATTTTTATTTTATACCTAACTTAACAGATTGAGCATGTAAAAAGTTTATTAACAATAAAACCTGTGTTTGTACTGTTATTTTTTATTACATTACTTTTAAATTTCCTACAATTAAACTTGCATTAAAAATGTACTATTTCCGAAAAATCCCATAATAAGCCTTTTAGTAACGTATTTCACCTTTTGTGACTTGAAAAAAATTGGAAGTGGAACGCGTAATTTGTTTTTATTATAGGACAAGAGTATTTTAAAGCAGGACATTTAGTAACAGGAGTTGTGATGGATGAAGGAAGGGAAATGTGAGCTCAAGTACGTTATTCCTCTTCAACGAGAACTTTGTTGGGAGTAGTGTATTTAGCTTTATTTCTCAGAGAAATAATTTATGTCTATACATTTAAGAGTTCGGATAAAAGTAGTTTTTATTTGTTGTATCTGGGCAATGAAAGAATCCGATGATGGATTTAATGAGATGCCTCAGAACTGTAAAACCAGCAAGTAGAAATGTAACATACATAGTAACCGAGTGAGCAGTGGAATAATGGTGATTAATATTTTCTCTTATGAAGTGGATATAAATTCATTTTATTTATAATACATTTACCGTAAAATCCTGCGTGTAGCACGCATCTGTACTTTCAAGCTGCATTTTTTAATTTTTAGGTATATTCGCCGTACAACGCGCACCCCCTTTCTTTTACGAAGAAACCTTGTGACAAATCTATACGGAACTTTATCACTAACCTTCTGAGTCGTCTTTTTTAGGGAAATTTAATTCCCTACCTATTTCCAATCAGCTCCAAAAAGAGGACTGGATTCCTTGTTATATATATGCAGATTAGATAAAGTATTTAAGTCAAACGGAATAGTAAAGTTATAGCAGTAGGAGAGAGAGAGATTGAAGCAGAAAGTTATAATAGTGAAATTAGATTTATAATTGAAAATTTATTGGTGGATAATTTAATCTCAGGGGAAGAGTTGAGATTCAGTGTGGTAAATATTGATTTATAATTAAAGTCTCATTAAAGCTTTATATTAGGAGTGAGATTAAAGTTAAATGTTCAATAGGAACATTATAGAATATAATTCTGGGATCTCTTATCGTGGTAATCTCTACGTGATCGAAATTCTAATTGTTAATTAATTGGATCATTAAATATTTAAGTTAATTTAAAGGAAAGACCCTTATTAAACCTCATAATACTATTTAGATATATTTGTTAATAAGTCTTTGATTCTATTTGGATAAGTTAACCAAATAAAGAAAGTTATTTATAAAAATGGCTACTGGCTCTTATATGACTCCAACTTATTCTCGTTCTCAAAGTGAGGTCCAAGGGGACCTTCACAATCTGAAATGTACATATGCAATGTTCTTATATTTTGATGTCATGTATTCGAGGTATTAACCCAGGCCTTCGAAAAAATATTATATTTCTTCCCTAATAGGGCTATGCATTGGTATTTAACCTTTGCAGACCTAGTACATTCCCCAGGAGCTAGTATCCCTTATTAGTGCGGTACCATATAGGCGATATCAATTTCCGCAAGTAATTTTCACGCCCATCTTCCAGAGGGCTCTGGGGATGCGAAATCGTACTAAAATTTTTATTTTACCGAGATTACCTAAACCAGACTCTCAAGGGATTTTTTTCATGCCGTATAATCATATGACATGGCCACTGTCGATTTTCTGCATCATGAAAATCCACCCACTTGGGCTGGGGTCGAACCCGCAACTTAAGGTCAGCAGAAGGCCAGCGACAAACCAACCACGCAACCCAGCCGGCTCAGTATATTTCTGGACCTACAACCCTTTAAGTTCATTAAGTACGTCATATCTTTTCAATAAACAATATATATATTGAGATTTCTATTTTTAAAGCTATCATTTTAATACGCGGCGTATAACGCGCACCCGAAAATTTCGATTTGTGTTAAAAGTACGCGTTATACGTCGGATTCTACGGTAATCTTGGTGCAATAATTAACACGATACACTCTTCCTCTAAAGGTTGGCCACCTCTGCTGTATAATCGTTTCCACGATCTGAATGCGACGTTATGGTATTCATTGATTGGAAATGTTCATTTTTATGAGAAAGAAAAGTAGAGTTAATTCTTCCTTTTAATGTATAGTACTGGGCAGCAGTGTACATAGATTATTTTTATGGAAGCGGTTATATTTTTAAAAAAATGCTGCTGTAAGCAGCGAGACGTAATCTTCATGCTAGAATTAAAAATTTATTGGGCTATGAATGTAGGGTTTGAAACCCATTCTTCTGTACGGTTCTCACAATGGGATTATTGTGATTAAAAGTATATCAAATTACCTGATTATTCAAATATAAAAAAAGGGAGAAAAAATTTGTTTCTCTCTCTCTTCCATGTTTTTTATTTCTTCTATTAAACAAAATCGAACTACTTCTTCAATGAATCGAACAATAATAATTTATCATTTGTGCTACAGAAAAACACATTAAAAATATACAAAAAAAGCATGTTTGTTATACAACAGCCAGGAATCACTATTTATAGTATTTTGCCAAAGATAAAAATTTTAGCAAGAGCCTTTATTTATAGTTTCATTTATAATAGCTAAAAACTTGGTGGTAAATTTTACTCTAAAATTAAAAGGGAAATAGAGTATTGGGCAAATAAAAATAAGTCTTTAACACATTACAAAAACAAATCATCTAATTAGATAACAGGAATTAAGATGATGTTTTCGTATTTTAAAATATCACTTGCATGTACAAATTCAATCTGATGTGAGTACGAATTCCTTCAATTGAAAATGTACTTGAAAATGTCTATGAATATTACCAATAAATATATGTTATAAAAACATAATATTTTTTTTATTATTTACATTATATTTTACACACGGACTTAAGTAAAAATATATAATTTATCTTCAAAGCATAATTAATAACAGTAAATGGATTATTAAAAGCTCTTATATAAATTTTTTATTTGTTTAGTTCCTCATTTACTTAGTTCAAATATGTTTGGTTCTTCTACAGAATTAAATCCACAAAAAAATATGAAGATTTTACGCGAATGAGAAAAAAAAATTAGAACTGAGATTATTATTTATATAAAGAAAATTAGATGCGTGAGAAAATTAAACTATTTTACTCAAGATATGGAAGAAAAAATGGTCGAAAAAACAATCCAAATTAATCCCAAATAAAGATAATTTTGTATTTCAATGAATCACTAGCTAGAGCACAGAAAAATGTTATAACGCCAAACCAGGTAACCCAGAATAATCGTTTCATTGCACACCTACCAATGAGAAGTAGCCTGTATTCCTTTGATCATGCCGTAGAGAAGTACCCTAGGCGAGAGCAACTAAAAAACCACTCGCTCTGTAACGTTATTCCAAATGTACGCCGGTATGTCACTATTGTTTGTGAAATTTCGGTAGAGAAAAATAATATTGTTTTATAATTTTGGAGTTTAAGCTCAATCATTTGAGTTAAGCGTTCTCAGAATCCTCTCGAAATGGCACAAACACCATCTCAGCAGGTAAGTTTGTTTCATTCAAACTTATTCAATTCTATAAGAAATGTACAACTCTCTCTACATAATTTTTAAAAACAAGTTAAAGGGGATAATCTATTTTAATTGGTACAAAAACTACCGTTTTACAGTCAGAAAGGTAAAATACAGCTGAGAGATTTCTTGGTTTTAAAAATTTTTTGATGTTTGGGTACCATATTTTGGATACATTTTCTATATGAATTACGATCTTTTCCTTTGAACCAGAAAATTCGGCGTTTTCCGGATTTACTCCATACTGTAATTATTTGCCTTTGCTGTGTAGCAGCTACTAAATTACGAGATTCGTCACCGATAGCCTCCATGTTTCTTTTGTTTAAAACGTCAATCTATCAAGTGTAACAGCTGTTTCTCAAAATAAGCATTTGCAAATTTTAATAAGAAACGTTGTACAGGATATTTTAAATTAAAATTTATTATTATTTCTAATGAGTATGAGAGAATATTTGACGAATTAGATATTGAACATTAGTATTTTGGAACGTAACTGATCAACTGGTATATATATATATATATATATAACCATCATTCCTTCTATTTAAGATCATTTTAAAGAAATAGAGATTTGTGTTAAAATATTGGGTGTCCCTTTTGTAAAATTTCAATTTTTTTACTTTTAAAATAGGTTCCAATCCTATCAAAATGCATTGACAATTGCATGAAATTAGCTAAATAATAAACAATGTAATTTACAAATTTTCTAAATAGAATTATTGAAGATAAAGAAACAAAAAACAAATTCTAATATTAATTAAGAATTATAATATATCTAAAAAAAGGTTTGTCCTTTTCAAAATTCCAAATCTTCCAATGGAGGGCATCTTTGTTGTTTTCAGATTTCTTTCAAATTCCTTAAAATATTCAAGTACCTTTATTTTTTATTTTGAATATATTTACATTTTTCACTATTTTATATTTATTTTTACAATCACACCAGAATCCCTAAGAATACATGTTATTTTTATGCACATTTCCATAAATGTTTCACTACAAAAATCAGCCAATCTGCAACACTTTTCTCTGAGACATTCTAAAAAATAGAGATCTTTCACACCTACATATTCTTCATTAAATTTGGAACCATTCATAATTGGCTTTCATTAAACTAATAATTTTTTTCTTGCAGAACTTCTAATACAATGCTCATTCATTCTTCCTTAACAGTTTCCCAAATCCATAATTCTATTCCTTTTTTCCCAAAATCATGCTGCTCTTTCGGAATGAGCATTCAATCATTTTAAGAAAACTAACCTTTATTTCTGTATTACTATTCATATATTTTCCGCTTTTACTTCAAGTCATGAAAATAATTATTGTGAGCCATACTTCTGAGCCACATTCTTTAATCCACTGATCATTTCATTTGGAATTAAAAACAGAAATTCAAATTTTGTTGAGTAAACAAGAAGAGTTGATCAATAAACTTTTATAAACTGTTATATGCACTTAAATTAGATTTTTTAAAGAAAATTTCTTTTGCTTTAAAATAGCAAATAACAATAAAACAAAGAACATGTGCTTAAGAAAAAATGTTTCATAATTTAATTTATTAGCGTTATCAGATAGTTTGTCAGAATGAAGTCACTATTAAATTACGAAATTACTCAACTTAAAAGGAATTCTGCTTTTCACTTTAGCTAAATTTATCTTAAAATGTGTAAAAAAAGGCTAAAATTTTTTGGTGTTAGTTTGATATCGGGGGTAATAGCACCAAGTTGCTGTTTATGTTCGCCAAGATGGGCGATAACATTACAATATGGTTACCTTAATATTTTTATTGTCTGTCAATGTGGTTGGCATGGGGTTTATTAGAAATAACTTTTATTGTTTCCCCCCCCCTGCTGTAACCCTATTAATTTCAGACATTTTTAATAAAAATTTCTAATTTCTGTAAAACCTTAACCATTTTCAGTGTAATTTTTCTATTGTTTGCGTCTTTTGTTTAATTCTGGGCTATTTTTGAATATAGATATTTCTAAAATGAGTGAGTACTAGAATATTTTTTTCTTAGAAGAATAAGTGTTGTGCTTTTAATTATCGCTATAAATCGTTTATTTTCGATTTATTTTACGTTTAAAAAAATATTTTTTTACCTTTGTTCGATGCAATTCGTTGAAGGAACTTGCAGTACAAGTTTCATATTGCAAGCTTTCACTACTCTGTAATTAGAATTCTTAATTAATTTTAACATACATTATGTAATTATTTTATTCATTATTTATAATTGTTTCTTTTAACATTTATTTATAAATATTACATATTTTCTTACTTATTTATCATTAATATTGTTATTTATTTATAATTATTATTTATTTATAATTATTGTTATTTATTTATAATTATTAATGTTATTTATTTATAATATTGTTATTTATTTATAATTATTATGTTATTTATTTATTACTCTTTTTGTTGTCTATTTATAGCTATTAGGTAAAATCCTAGCTGGGCACACTGCTGTTTTTTGGTGCCATTTTTTTCGCCAAATGGCGCCAAAAACCCGTGTTTTAAAAAATGACGTAATAGACGAAAATGAAGAAAATTGGGGAGGTTGACTGTCTTAGCTGATGATGGGGTTTTCGTAATGGTGTCAGGGATGCTGAAAACAAAAAGCATAAAATAAAGAAAAGGGCAAAAAGAGCATTTCTATGAGAAAAAGGCAGTAAAATAAAGGAAAAACAGCATTTTAAAAATTGTAAAAAATCACTTATCTCACTCTTTTTTGTCATCTGATTCTTGTGGAGGGTACATGAGCTTGTACCCTTTCGTTCAACCAAACACATATCCTTTTTACACTTTGGACACTCATATCTGGAGGGAATTAATCCTTCTTTCATAACCAAATCTAAAATAGCCTTATTTCCTTTTTCTCCAAGCAAAACAAAACAACCGGTGGTTGCCTCATTTCCAAGCAGTTTTTTTTTGGCAGGCCATTCTAACAACCGGTGCAAAATCAAGCAAATTGGAACACGTGGGGAAGAAAGTAAGAGCAGGGGTGAACACGACGTGTTGAAGCAACAGGGTGAAGGGGGAAAATGGATGATGTCCACTTATCCTTGATTTTTTTTGCTTGACTGGTTTTAGGGTTGCCAATTTTTTAGTCACCGGACTAGACAATCCGGAAGGGTTGCTGTATAGTAAACTTTATCACTAAAACTTTTGGTGCCAAAAAATTTTGTTGCCAAGCAGTGTGCCTAGCTAGGATCTATAATTACTATTAAATTATATTATATGATTATTATTTCTAATAACTTATTAAATCGTACTATATGAGTATTATACATAATTACGATAAAATAATACTATAAGATTATATTACAATTATCCCGATATCAAATTAGTTCCCTTTTAAGAATATTTTTTTTTAAAAAATATAATTTTTCTATGAAGAAATAAAATTTATGTGCTAATTATTAAGTAATAATTCCTTGGCAGTTTTATGCTCTATTCTCATAGATCTAATTAACAACCTAAACATGTTAAATATGAACAAGGATAGGATTTTCTGATGTGTTAATTGATTTATTTTTTAATAAAAATGAAATGGTTTCTTTATATAAATTAATAAATTGAAATACAATTAAAAATACTTCTAAGTGATAGCTAAAACTATTGAAGTCCAGTAGCTGAGTGGTAGTGCATCGTGTTTCCACACCACAGGTTTGAAGTTCAAAGGGCTGGGCAAGGTCGATTCCATTAGTGGGTTGATAAATGAGTACATAGCTTGCTTGGGAACTTAACACTGGGAGTTTTGTGTCAGACTGACCACCTGACTGGAACATCTGCTTATGCACCTCAGGTCACTTATATTGATATGGCACAGTAGGCCTTGGCCCTCATGGGCTGTTGTTCCACTGAGTTAAGTTATGCTATTCCTATTAAAAAATTCTGTCAAATATGCACTTCAATATTTTTATTTCACAACAAGAATATAATTTTATTTGGTATGAGTTTTTATTTAATTTTATATAATACAGTTTTCAAATTAAATGTTTGATTTGATACTAGAAAATAATTCAATTTTTACGTTGAATTTTTTAATTTGTATGATTTTAATCCTTTCATTTTTGTTTTGTCATTTTCTAATTAATAGATCAGTATCATAGATCAGATTACTTTTCACACTTTTTGAAATGATCTAAGTTATTCTGTGTGTGTGCATAATGCACACATGTTGTGTTGTTAATTCTGTAATTTAAAATTTTGACTTTTATAAATCTTGTTTTCATATAAAATTAGTAAATGCAAGTGAAAAGAAAGAATTTTATAGTTCATTTTCTTTATTCTATTGTAATTTTAATGAGTATATTTTAATGAAGAAAAATAAAAGTTAATTCAGATTAAAATAAAAAAAATTAACATTTTTGTTTTAAAAAATGAAAGTACTTTTTAAAGAAAAAAAGATAATTTTAATCCCTAATGATATGAAAATTTTGATTTTATATTGTAACAGCTGATTTAATTGGCTTAAACAATGTATTTTTTTTTGTTTACATTTTTTTCCAAAAGAAAATTTGATTAAATCTTGCAATGTACTGTGATTGTATTTGCACATTGCAAGATTATCAGTTTTCTTGCACTCTTTGCATTTTCAGTATTTCTTACTCTAAAGTAAATATAAACCATAATTTTTTCTTACCGTTTTATCATCCTTTGGGGAGGTGGGGGAAGGAAATCTTGTCCTGCTTCATTTTTTAAATAAAAAAAGAGGAAAACTTGTGCATGAGGGTACATATTCATGCAACTAATTACTATTAATTGCTAATTTCTAATGTTCTCTCACAAGGAGCACCATCCCACACTAAGCATGTGGCCGCGGTAGCTGAGTGGTATAGGTATCGGATCGTGGCTGACTTTGTCACGAGTTTGAGCCCAGTACCACTAAAGACCCGCCGTGTAGGGCAGCAATGCATTCTAAATCTGTTGAAAGCTGAAACGTCCTCCTGTTGGTGTGGTGTGGTAGTTAGGAGAGGGGGGTGCCAGCTCAGGTGTCATCCACATCACTTGACACCATGGTTCAAAATTACGTGGTCCGTCGCCAAAAGCCCTCATGTAGCTGAACAGTGCGACGTTAATATTCACTCACTCTCTTACCCCGCACTAAGCTTAATTTGAATTTATCTTTCACTTCTAAAAATGAACTCCTGAACATTTTTAAAAATCCAGTTGAATAGTTTGTCATAACTCATTTTTTTGATTTCTTCGTATTGGTTGGAAAGCCCTTGTGTAGCTGAACAGTGCGACGTTAATATTCAATCAATCGATCAATCAATCCTCTTTTAATGGTTGGTCTTTTCACTGATTTGTAAATATAAATATAGGGTCAATATTTTAAAGATTTTACATACAGAAAATATTTTTCTTTTATCTTTTCTGAGTTTAACATTTGTTATGCCACTGTTTGAAAACAATCAGTTTTGGCAATGCTTTTTAAATGATTCCAAACATTTTTGTAAAATAAATTTAAGTTTAATTGATTTCTTAAGGCAATAATTGAATTGTAATTTGAATTTATATTGCTTTTAATTATGTGGACTTTAAATTAAAATTACATTTGCTACTCAATTTTTTTTAATGTTTATTTTAAATATATTAAATATTTTCTAATTTAATAAAAAATGAATTCTAAAGGCTTGAAATGCTTTATTTATTTAACTTTCATAATTTCGAATTATTTTTCTCATTTTTTGTTACTTAGATTTTTTTTACCAATTAGATGAAGTCCACAAACTTCTTTTTAGAATGACTTATCTTTTTAAGGATCTTTTCCTTTAAGCATATATATGTACTCACTCATAGTCAATAAAAATTGCATACCTTGAAGAAACTGTTCCTCAACCTTGAAACTTTGAAAATAACTGTTATCCACACAGATGATTTAAACTTCATGCAATTGTGCACATACATTCAGCAGAGGTGATATATTACTAAATCTTTTAGTATAAATATTGGTGTTTAGTAGACACTGTATGAATTTGAAAGGCACTAAGTGATGCAATAAAGTATACAGAAAATGAATGCCTTTTAGAATTCAGAGGTACTGATTTAAAAATGACAGATTTTTTTAATAGAGATCTCATCATTGGAATAGAAATTGCAAGGTGTAGGTGTGCTATATTGCTCACTACTGGCATTGTTCTGACAATGCAATCAGACAGCATTGGTAATGAGGGATACATGTAAAAAATAACATTGTGTATTGGTTTAGGAAAGAGACAAAACACCAGTAAAAAGAACAAAAAGATCATAGGCTAGGCATGTACAAATTGAATTGTACCTGATTCTTTATTCATAGAGCTGTAAAGGCTTAAATGCATGTGAAAAACAAATTATATATAAAAGTTTGGCTGCCCAATATAATTTATTACAAAATGATGCAACTAAAAATAGTATATTTTTAGAAGTCTGGAGCTGTAAGAACATTTCATATTTTTTCAGTTTTTGAAAACTAACATAAACTGCTGTTAGTAAAAAATGCAACACCATGAAAAAATCATCAAAATTAAATTAAATTTAATGTACAAACGACTTGTATTAGTACTAATAAATGATGAAATTTTCAAAGCAAAAAAACAATATTAAGTGTCTGAAATCAGTAGTTGGTGTAGCCACCACACGCTGCAATAAGTGCTGCTATACGTCGTGTAATGGAGTCAAACAGATTTTGAATGTCTGCTTGTGGAAGAGAATTCCATATTGCTTGTATGCGCAGCAAAAGTTCATCTTTTGAAGATGCAGGACATGGATCATGAGCGAGACAACAACCAACCAAATCCCACACGTGCTCAATAGATGACGTATCTGGTGAATAAGCAGGCCAAGGAAGAAGTTGCATCTGTTGGGCAGAACAAAAGTCTCGAACAGTCTTTGTAACATGTGGGCATGCATTATCCTGCTGAAAGGTAGCTTCAGGGATGCCTTAAAGGAAGGGAACGACTTCGAGCTGTAGCAATTCACGGACGTGCCTGCCTGTTATTGAGATTACCCTCAATTCATAGCAAATTGAATCGTCCATGATATGAAATCACATCCCAAACCATAACTCCAGGTGTTAGGCCACTATGTCATTCGATAACGCACTCTGGGAGGCAGCATTCACCGGCATAGCATCTAACACGAATGCGGCCATCATGGTGCCAATCAGCTTGCCAGGTTCTGCGCTCATGAGCCTATTGCAGACACAGCTGTTGATGGTTTGCCATGAGGGGGATCCTGTATAAAGGTATCCTTGCACGCAATCCACGGTGCAGCAGCCATCGACGAATTGACGAAGCCATCATTAGTACATCTGTAGCAGTAGACTAACATGTTGCCAACTGCCTGGAGGAAGCTGTATGGTCATTCATTGCCATGCGGAGCAGGTGTCGATCGTTGCACTCTGATATTACCTTCCGTCGTCCACTGCCAGTTTTTTGAGTTGTTTGGTTCTCGTTGGTCCACTGCTTCCAAACTTGCATCATTGTGGAACTGTTCCACTGCACACGAGTTCCTATAGCACGATGGGAAAACCCTCCTTCTCGAAGGCTGATAATCCTCTCCTTCTCAAAATTCGTAAGTTGTTGTAATTTCTCCTTATTTCGTCTTGGAGGTGGCATACTTAGGCCTCTCTCCCTCACTAAACCGTTGCCACTAACAAATAATCATTAACTATTTTTAACGTCCCACTACAGCCCTCTATTTGTACACTTTCAGCATCAGTTCAGAGGGTGCTGCGCACAACACGCATGCGTGGTGGCTCTGAAACTTTACTATTTTACGTAACATCCTATAATTGATATTTGCTGCTAAGTTCATTTAATTCTGATGATTCCTTCATGGTGTTGCATTACAAACAGCAGTGTATAAAAATGTGTAAGTGAATGCTTTTTGATTGAATGTGGAGAAGCCCAAGGTCTTCAATGTAGAAGTAATTTAATTCAAGACTCACTGTTAGAAAGTTCAGTTGCTATATTACGAATAACAATTTTTTTTACAATTCCATCTTTTTAAAAAAAATTAAATCAAGTTATCAATTAATTTAAGATAAATTAACTGATAACTTGATTTGCTCGAGCAGGATTACAGTAGGATAATTATTAATTTACATTCAATCCCTGTTCAAGTTCATCATGGCTGAGTGCAAAAGTACAAATGTTGCATTATAAATATAAAAGTAAATAAGTATATTTTAAAGCTGGCATCGTTTTTTGCACTTATATAGAAATTTTAAAATTAATTTCTGTATAAATTTATAAGCTCCCATAACTATTTTGCATGTGCAAAAAATGGAGCATGCAAAATTTTAAGCTTTAAATTGGAAATAATTGCACAATTGTTTTAAAATCTGCACACCAGATAGAAAATGTTTTTGGGCTGCAGTTTACCAATCATGACTTAGGGGAGGAAAATTTAACTATTCAAAACAACCATAGTTTTCAGCTTGCACTTTAAAAGTGCAAGAAAGGTATTTATGAATTAGAAAGCTTAGCTTTCACAGTCTTCTTTCTTCCTAGTTTTCCTTAACAGAAAGATCACCTCAACTCAGCTGAGAAACAGCATGTTGTGTTGCTATTGTCTGATGTCATATGTTTGGGCCAGTCATTGACAAAAAAATTAGGGAATACAACCAGTGACATAATGGAGATTATGGCCCCCTGAAAAATCAGTGTTTTTACCCCAAGCCAGATCTTACAAAAGATTGCAAAACCATAACATAGGCTTCAGGCCCTCTAGAATCCTGAAGCTCGCAATGCAGGAGGAGTTGTGGGGGTGTATGCTACATCACTGAGTGTAGCATAACTGAAAATCTCATCCCGAAGAGCAGTTTCTTTTCAGAACTAGCCATCTGCTTAAGTTAATAATATGGATAAATATATTTTAATTTAGAACTTTGATAATCAAGGAAAAAGTATAATTAAATAAAGTATTAAAATTAGTTTTTTTCAAGTAAAATTTTATTTCTTAAAGGCTGTTTCAATGTGAATATTGTTTATTTTGAAAAGGGATGTGAATTTCTGATGTAATAGTTTATGAATTTGGTTATAACCTGGGGTGGGCATTAGATTGATCACGATCGACCGGTGAACCTCCAAGGTAATTTGAGGTGACCGCCTGAAGATTAGCAGTTAGTTGTTATGTATGGAAATATTCAAGATTGGCTGACAGTACGCAGACTGTCTTCTACTGACTATAATTATGAGAACCAACTTTAAATGAAAATATTTTATTTTTTAATGTATTTTGAATTGTTTTATAATAAATGCATCATTAGATATTGTTATATTTGTGGCTATTATTATGCTTGTATTTTGTGTTTTGCTTTGAATGCAGTTTCAAAAAAGGAGTATTTTATTTTATTTTGATAGGTAAGTACATGTTTCGTATTTATTATTAAGTTATAATAAATATTGTTGACCTTTTCCTTACCTCACCACACCTACGGCAGTGGGCGCACTCGCGAATTCTTCAAAGGGAGCGTTGTGGTTCAGGGTCGGATGTCTACCATTCTCATATCCTACCCCAATACGCAGCCAAAGATATATTTTTTCTTTTTGTAGATTGTCAGGAACAAAGAACAGTAAGAAATAAATTATTGAATAAATAATTAGCATTAATTAATAAAACATTAATAATGAGTACTTAATTAAATTTTACGTACTATATACATGGGATTATAATCAATCCAAAAAAAAAATTATGGGCTATGGAGGAGGGTCCGGACCCATGGAGCCTTCCCCCTTTTGTGTGTGCCACTCATACTGAGTGGGCCGCAACACCTTAAAAAAATTAGAAGTACCCCATACCCTGGAAAAGTCTGCCCACCCCTGGTTATAACTAATTCTAAAAATATTTCTTTATATATTTGTTAAATAATAAAAAAAAAATGAGAGCTATATTTTCAAAATCTGAATTTTTTTATTTCTGTGTTATTTTTTTGTTATTCATGTCTACATAACGTTAGCGTTCCTTGGATTCCAGGTTTTATAGAATACAATATAATGGATGAATAAAATACACCATAATTAATTTAGAACTCTGTACTCTTTAATTTGCTGCTCTCGGATGAGACTTCTAAAAGGACTAATGAACTACTAGGTAAAATGATAGACATTGTATTAATTTCTTCTTGAAATGTTGTGACGTTAGAATAGTGTTTTCATTGATATTGTTGGAGTCAATTTTGGCATTTGGCTTGTTTGAAGTAGTGCAGTGTTCTACAGCTGTGAGTAAGCTGTATTGTTGACTATGAGGTTTAATATCTTAATTTAAATATTTTTAGGATAACTTGAATTGGTAGTTTATTTAATTATTAATGATTTGTTAAAATTGATTGCTATCTTGTGTTTGAAACAAGAACAACTCCTTACATTAAGGTAAAGATAACGATTTATGTAAGTATATATTAAATTTGAGAATATTAGAAATAGGCATCTGTAAGTATATAAACATCCATGATGTGTTGGTATAGTTGACTCTCGATAATTTGAAGTGGGAGGGACCAACGAAAGCTTCGATTTATCAAGAGGGTTGGAAAAAACTCTCAAAATACTCAATGAGAAATTTTTTTCTTGCTCATTTAAATTTGAAACTATATAATAAAACAAAAATTGTACATATGTATAAAATTATTTTAAAGTATGTTTTTAAAAAGTACTATTATACAGTGTAAATGTTATACACAAGTTAAAAGTCCTGAATTATTAAAAGAATACATTTATGTTTTGAAAACAATTATTAAAATAATACATACTTTATATAATTAATCTTTTTTGACAAAAAAATCTGTTATTGGTTCTATCAGACACTGTCCCCACCACCATTGGTTCTTCAAGGCGGGGTGTAGTCCGCCCCATGCCTTATTTGGTGCCACAAGCCTTAAATCACACAGATAAGTCATAAACCATCATGTTACTCTGATGCATGACAGATGGTCATCAAAGGGGCTAAGTTACAGGGGAGATGCAGAGACAATACAACACAAAAGGCTACAATTCATTTGCTACAGGGCTCTACATGACAGTGAGTGTTCAAATTGTTGAGAGTTATATAAGATAACTTCGAATTATCACGTGTTATAGTCTGGCCAGCCGCAGTTTTTAGTTCAAAATATTGAGTGTACCCAAATGCATTGTTTTAGTTCAAAATATCAAGAGTTTTTCTTGGGGCTGAGCACATACTTTGAATTAGCAAGAGGTTCGTATTATCGAAGGTTGCCCATCAACAAGCGAATCTAATCAGTGGTAGATTTCTAATTTTATTAGTTTGTGTAAATTTTTGGTTATTTGTTTAATGTTAAGGGCAAATCACCATAGTTGCATTGTGGTAAAATGTATAATTGCTCTTTTGTATATTGTTTAGCTTTATTCTTAATGTGTGATGTAAAATATCTAGATACAATTTTGTATTCCTTTCATAAATTTAATTAAATTTTTAGTGTATTTGACTTGTTAATTTTTTTCTAATAATTGCATCCTATTTGTAGTAATCATTTACAGTTTACTCTCTCTAATTCAAACCGATAATTACAAATCTCGTGATAATTCAAAGTATATGCTCAGCATAGAAAAGCTCTTGATATTTTGAACTAAAACAATGCATTTTGGGACACTCAATATTTCAAAGTAAAATCTGCGTCTGGCTAGACTACAACATGCAATAATTCGAAGTTATCTTATATAACTCTCAACGCGATTCGAACACTCACTATTTTTGTAGAGTCCTGTTGTAGCAAACAGGTTGGATCATGCATGTCTTGTGTTATATTGTCTCTGTGTATCTCTTCTGTGACATAGTCCTTTTGATGACTATCTGTTTGTCATCCTTTCTTAGTGTTTCCCAGTTACTCTGGCAAAAAGACACTTTTATTGCTTCCCTTCTCCATGGAACAATAGGCTGGCAGCACTCGTTGTCAGCTGTCCATATCTTTCGTTTAACACGGGACTTTGCAACACTGGTTCAAAAAGGAAGGTCTGCTATTGTTAAGAAAAGATGCATAGGATTGTGTATTTTGCATCGGAGTGACATGAAGATGTATGATTCATCCATGTGACTTATGATGTGGCACCAAATAGGGTATGGGCCTGACTGGTCCCTACCTTGAAAAACCAATGGTGTGGGGCACAGTGTCTGAGGGAAGAACCAATAACAGATTAAACAGACTTTAAAAGTATAACAGTTTTTTTTGTCAAAAAAGATTAATTATGTACAGTATGTATTCTTTTAATAATTGTTTTTAAAACATAAATGTATTCTTTTAATACAGAACTTTTAACTTCTGTATAGTATTTATACTGAATAATATGTACTTTTAAAATTACTTCAAAATAATTTGATACACATGTACAATTGTTGTTTTGTAACATAGTTTCGAATTTAGATGTGTTAGAATTAAATTTTTCTTTGTGTATTTTGGGAATTTTTTCCTTAATATATATATTATATATACGGTCAAATTTGCTTAGCATGGAACTGAAGGGACTGAAATATTTGTTCGTGTTAAATGGTATTAAAAAAAAATATTAATAAAATTAAGTTGATTAGAGTTTATTTTATATACATAGATATAATAAAATTGAAGTGGTGCACAATTTGTCATGGCCTACTTATTTCTTTAATGATGATAATTATTTTAGATGGTTCATGTTTTACATTTGATTGGCATTAACGAAAAGACAGGGCATGGCCAGTGGTGAATGATTACTGTATATTAGATACATTTTCTATGCTGGTTGATGTTGCGTATTCAATGTTATTGATGAGGCAATCTTGTGATTAGTAAATCCAGTTAATTGCACATCTTGAAACACATTGGCATATTAAAAGCATAAAGCATACACAGAACAAAGACAATGAACACACAATGCGCTGCAGTTGACTATTTGGTGAAAGAACAAAAACATAAAAGAGACAGCATTTCCCAGAGAGTCTCGCTATTTATATCAAGTGGGAAATCACATTATTTGGGGGTGGATGGATTTGGTTCGAGAAGTCCACATTAGGTGAGTAACTATTTAAAATAATTACACGGTTGTCCTGAAGCATTGGACCATAAATAAATCAAGAGCTATTAAAGATTAAATGATTGGGAATTATTACATAGATATGTGTATATATGCATACATTTAATAAAAATCAATTAAACAAAAACATTCACTAGATTTTAAAGAAAATTAATACAAAATTATGAAATTTTTTGAAGAACAAAACATTGAATTTTTGGAAGATAATCTGATACTTTCTTTGCATCATTTCTTTTAGCATCAAATTATCAACAAATTGTTTGATATTGTCCATTTTGTTATTCATTTCACAATTGGAATGTGCATCTAAATAACTGCACAAACTTTTCAAGGCGTTCCTCATTTTGGATGATGTGGGAACAGGAGCTGAATTATTCATTTCATTCTTGTTGTCGGAATCTGCATCAATATTTTTGAAGCTTTGAACAAACTCTAAAATGTCTTTGTCTGCCATAATTGGGGCTATACACACATTATCATCATCTACTGCAATGAATTTTACTTAATACAATAGGATAGTCCAATCCAGCTGGTGTTTTCCTTATTTTGTTCTTTCTCAGAGGGGAAATCTTTTCATGTTGAGTGATTTTCGTTTCATGCGAAGAGAAAAAAATACTTGAAAATATGTAGTGGTTTTTTTTGGACCGTTGTATTATTTCGTATTAACCGTTATTTCATCTTAAGTGTTTTTGAGTTAAATGTGTTTCACTGTAAATATATAATCTCTGTGTGTGTGTTAATAATCAAATTTGATTGTTATTCAGGTTCAAGTTATTCCTCAACATCTCCCTTCTACACAACATCAATATGTATCCCAAATTGTTATTCCTGGCAATGTAACACTACAACCAGGTAGTATTGGAGCTACATCATTACAAAGTATAGGATCTGCTCCAGGTGTAAGTCTCCAGTTACAAGCTAAACATGGAATGGATTTCAAAACCAGTGGTATTCAACACACTCAGGTATATAATATATAAATGTATAGTTGTTGAAAATTTTTAAAAATAATATGCTGTTTATAGTTTAAATTTTATTTTTAGATTATAAATTTGGGATACTTTGAGAAACAATGAATAAAATTAATTTTATTGTGTACATTTGAATTACCAAAGCTTATTTTAATTGAAAGAATTAAATTAAAGGTAGTTTTTATTAAAGTAACTTTTTAAAAAATCCCAAAGTAATATTTACAATGCTTTTATGTAATTGTATTATTTTATTTAAATTTCTCTCTATCCTGTAACCATTATCCTTTTTTATATCTTTTTTTCTATGACCATTTTAATCGTCAATTACTTACAATCTATTTGTTTTCTTTTGGTTTTTTAAATATGATCTTGCTTCATATTTAAAAATATTTGTTATTTATGTTCTTATATTTCCTTCCATATGTTTTCAGCCCTACCAAAATGCAGTATTAATACAACCTAAAGGACCTTATAATCAAGTTCAGAATCATATACACTTAAAGCACTTACCTATTCGAGCTCCTGTAGCATCTCAAGCTTCTGGAACTATATACAGCCATCCACAATTGATTGGTAAATAACATGTGCTTCTAAATGTATGCAGAATATATATTGTACATCTAAACCTAAATAATTTTAATTTGTTTGAAAAATTTCATGATTCAGTGGGATTTGTGTATAATTCTGCTTATAGTTAGACATACATTTTTTTAAAAAAATTAAATTTGAAGTGTCTTTCTTGGGCTGTTGAGTGTTAAGAGATTTTGATGTATATATTGGATAAAATCATTAACTTATTACAATTTATACATGCTTTGTGAAACTGGAAAATATTTTGTCCCTAATCTTATTTTTAAGAATCTTGTAATTTAAAAAGTATAGTATTCAATCTTTCAACAAATAAATATTTATTTGTTTGATTTTCTTAAATATATGTTAATAAGATTATATTGTCATAGTAAATGCATCATTGTTCCTTTCTTCTGCATATAAAAATAGCAATTCCCAAGAGATTCAAGCTTCTTATTTAATGTACTCTATATGTGTAATCCCTAAGCACGCAAATGATGTGCCCACATAGTAAAATTTATATATATTTTTTGAAGAAACTCAAAATTATACCTCTGATTGTTAAACTTTGTTTTTAAAAGGGAAAAACCAACTTAATATTGAAGTCTAATGTAATTCTTTTCATTACAAATTATAGATTAATTACTTTTTACAGTCTATAAATATGGTTTTGTAAACAAAGTATTTAGGAACAATCCTTGATATCTATCTAACTGGAAAGCCCTACATTCTATGTATAAAACATAAATTCAGTAATGTTTTCATTACTTTATCTCTCATTCCAAGGAATCTGAATTACTTAAGGAAAATAATATGTTAATTTACTTTTATTTTGTGCTTCTTTATCGATTCTGCTTGTCTCATATGGAAAAATGGTCAAATTGTGCAAAAAATATTAGAAGAGAGCAAGTTAGTGGATTGCTGCCATCTGAAAATCCGACCAATGTATCCCAACCAATAGAATTCAAATGGCTTGGTGGTTACCTTAATGCAAATTATCCTTGTTTCTATTTTGGTAAAACTTTATTGCTGCATACATTATGCACACCTATTTATTGATGTACTGTAAGATCGTAACTCATTTCGGGGTGGAGGACTTGCAATTTTTAGAAATGGAATAAATTGTTGCATAATGTTATCATGCTATTACTACTTCAAACAGCAATATAGTCCAAGTAAGTAGTTTACTTATATCGTTTGTGTTGTATAATATATTGATATTACAAAAAATCTCATTTTTCAGTGTTACAAGTTGTATTATAAATTGGAAATAATGAAATAAACTGTATTGAGAAAATCTATATTTACTTTATAATAGGATCGTTGGCTTTGAGTCCTTTGCCTCCTGGATATTCATGGGCTACTCCTAACTGCTATCCTCAATCACACAATCCTGTTATTTTAAGCAGAGAACATCCAAACATTTATTTGCAGCCACATCCACAAACTGCTGTTAATTTACCTGTTGTTGCTGGGCAACTTATGTCACCAGCTAGTTTATCATCTCCTGTACAGGTAAGCTGAAAGTTTGTTTTTAAGAAAATAATGCTATTGGTAAGTTTAAATAAATTATCAAATCTAGCTATTTCAAAATTAACTTTAATGTTTTATTTGTATTTTTGGATTGATGTTCAGTAGTAAAAAAGATTTGTTTAAGAAATGTCTTATGCCATTTTAGACTCAAAATTTTTAGACTTTAAATTTTGAATGAAGTTAAATTAAATTTATTTTAATACTATTGATAATTGTCTATTTGTGATTTGCTAAATAATAACTTTTATAGATTTTTCGGAAGTTTTTTTCCTGTCATTTTTTTCCTGCATGATTATGCAATTGCTAAGTGATTAAGATTGTAAGTTTATAGCTGAGTATTTTCAAGTCAAATTGCATGCTGAAATCCTGATTCCATTAAAAACTCATGTGAAATAATGATGGAAGCTTCTGCACATTATTTGTCAGATTAAGCAAGCAGTTGTACACAAAATTTATTTGGATTGAAACCTGGCTCTTGTAAATAAATGCTATGTAGGAATTTTTTTTTAGTATTATTTAAAACTTTAAATATATTTTAATAGTTATAATACTAATGTAAATTTCAATATTAATGAAATAGTACCTTATCAATTAATAATAGTAATCAAGATATCACCATAAGAGTTTAAATGAAAATGACTTTTTTTCTTTACTTGTATGAATTGTGAAAAACTGCCAAGTAAAGTGTTGCATTGAAGTAAAACTTTTATTCTAAATTTTACTGAGTGTAATTTTCTTTTATGTGTGTTTTTAGGTTTCTCAAGGTGTGCAAACTATTGCTACTCAAACAAGTGCTCCGAGTTATTTGAATTCCAACCCTGCTTATTTTTCTTCTCAAGTAATTCATTTTTTAAAAAAGTTTCCCATCTCCTTTTTTTAAAATACTTTTTTAATATAATTGTATAGTTATTTTTTATTTTGGATATAAGAGCAATGCCGTTTCTTAAATTATAATGACGATCCAATGAAAAACATAGCGAAATGTTAACCATAGAGTCAAGATGGCAAATGCCTAGCTACTTTCATAACTCGAGCTTTATTAGAGCTTTGTAAGACCCACCCTGTAGGGGAGCAATACACGTTAATACTTTATCCACCGCATAATGATTTACTGTTCATACAATATTTTTTATTGGATCACTACATTGAAAATTAAGGGATATACATAAACAAAATACTCCACTTTGGGAAATTTAATCCGTTAGAGCTAATAAATTAAATAAAGATATTCCACTGTAAAATTAATTATATATACCGTTCACTTAAAATAAGTAGTCAAATCATTTTCTAAGGTCTTCATTAACATACAAAAACATAAGACACTTAAATTTTGACAAACTATTTTTTCCGCTAAAATACTCATCATGGAACCCGTGCTGCCATATATCTTGGAAGAGTGGATTTCAAAGAATATTCCTGCTAATTATTGGTAGAATATTCCTTCGGTGTGGTGTGGTAGTTAGGAGAAAGGGGTGCCAGCTCAGATGTCGTCCACGTTACTTGACTATGGTTCAAAATTATGTGATCCGTTGCCAAAAGCCCTCGTGTAGCTGAACAGTGCAACATTAATATTCACTCACTCTCACACTCCAAGAAATACAGAACAATAGTTATTGTGTTTTTAAGTGTAAAAATAATTATATCTGCCTATTCAATTAAAATTATAGCATTATAATTAACTACTAACCACAAATAAATTTTGAAAATGTGTCCAAATGATGCAGTGTGAAAGAGAAAGCTTATTTACTTTAAGTATCAGAACTGATAAAAGCATTTATTTGGAAAAAAGATCAATTTCTTACTACCAAATGTGCATAATATGTTAAAAAAACATTAAAATAAAGAGAGATTTATAACAACCTCTCCCTTCAAAACTTAGTTTGATTCTGAAATAAAAAAAATAGGCATTATATCAGAGGAATTAATTAGAAGCAAGCACCTTGCGTAGCCAAAACAAAAAAGGTTTTTCACAAACAAAAGATAGATATATGCAGACGTGGTTTTTTTTTTTTGCAGCGCATGCCAGAATTGCTAGCAGAAGACAGAAATTTTTTCCTACTTACTTGACAAATATCGTTATATTTTTTACACGTTTCCCAAATCTTTATAAATTATATAGTCTATGCTATAAATTATAGCCTATGTGCTATTCTGATGTATAAGCTATATTACTGTAAAGTTTCATTAAAATCCATTTAGTAGTTTTTGCGTGAAAGACTAACAACCTTACTCTCAATGTGGGCCATATTGTTGTCCAGTTATAAATTTCAAATATAAATCTCAGTTAGTACTAATTCATTCACTATGTGGATTAGAAAGTTTTGCATCAAAATAATCTACCAAAATGTTCTCATTAAAATATTCCCACTTAAATCTAATATATATTATAAATGTGAAAGTTTGTGAAAATCTTTGTTTGTCTTTCACGCAAAAAATACTGAATGGATTTTAATGAAACTTTACAGTAATATAGCTTATACATCAGAATAGCACATAGGCTATAATTTATAGTATAGACTATAATTTATAAAGATTTGGGAAAAGTGTCAAAAATATAACGATATTTGTCAAGTAAGTAGGAAAAAATTCTGTCTTCTGCCAGCAATTCTGGCATGCGCTGCAAAAAAAAAGAAAAAAACCTACGTCTCCATATATCTGTCTTTTGTTTGTGAAAAACCTTTTTTGTTTTGGCTATGCAAGGTGCTTGCTTCTAATTAATTCCTCTGATATAATGCCTATTTTTTTATTATTTCAGAATCAAACTAAGTTTTGAAGGGAGAGGTTGTTATAAATCTCTCTTTATTTTAATGTTTTTTTAACATATTATGCACATTTGGTAGTAAGAAATTGATCTTTTTTCCAAATAAATGCTTTTATCAGTTCTAATACTTAAAGTAAATAAGCTTTCTCTTTCACACTGCATCATTTGGACACATTTTCAAAATTTATTTGTGGTTAGTAGTTAATTATAATGCTATAATTTTAATTGAATAGGCAGATATAATTATTTTTACACTAAAAAACGCAATAACTATTGTTCTGTATTTCTTGGAGTGTGAGAGTGAGTGAATATTAATGTTGCACTGTTCAGCTACACGAGGGCTTTTGGCAACGGATCACATAATTTTGAACCATAGTCAAGTAACGTGGACGACATCTGAGCTGGCACCCCTTTCTCCTAACTACCACACCACACCGAAGGAATATTCTACCAATAATTAGCAGGAATATTCTTTGAAATCCACTCTTCCAAGATATATGGCAGCACGGGTTCCATGATGAGTATTTTAGCGGAAAAAATAGTTTGTCAAAATTTAAGTGTCTTATGTTTTTGTATGTTAATGAAGACCTTAGAAAATGATTTGACTACTTATTTTAAGTGAACGGTAAATATAATTAATTTTACAGTGGAATATCTTTATTTAATTTATTAGCTCTAACAGATTAAATTTCCTTAAGTGGAGTATTTTGTTCATGTATATCCCTTAATTTTCAATGTAGTGATCCAATAAAAAATATTGTATGAACAGTAAATCATTATGTGGTGGATAAAGTATTAACGTGTATTGCTCCCCTACAGGGTGGGTCTTACAAAGCTCTAATAAAGCTCGAGTTATGAAAGTAGCTAGGCATTTGCCAACTTGACTCTATGGTTAACATTTCGCTATGTTTTTCATTGGATAGTCATTATAATTTAAGAAACGGCATTGCTTGTGAATATTACAATTTTAACATAAAATAAATACTACAGAAAGTAATATTAATGTATTATACTTTCATATAAAAATTATTTACACTATTTTAAGCATTCATTACACAAAACTTTTAACAATGTGTTACTTTTGCTGAGCAGAGATCAGCTTAGGAAGGTATTTTCAAAAATCAACCCTCAAGAGTGTTACAAGGAGTTATAAATAAAAAAAAAATTCTTTTTATCAGCTATTATATCTACATAGTCAAAATTTAACAAAGGTGTTTTATTTCTCTCTTTTCTTTTTTTTTTTTTGTTACCTGAGTTACACCAAAAGCTTTTTTTGTTTAATTTGCAATTCACGTAAAATTAACTCATTAAAAACTTCTTTATCCTTCAATCTGTGTTGTTTAATTTTTCAGTTCTCCCGTGCGAAGAACGGGTATACCAGCTAGTAATATAATAATTTTGTCGTTGATCACTTTTTGGAAAAAATTGCAATATTTGAAATGCTATTGAGAATATTGGACATGCATGGAATGAAGTGACAATAATATGAAAACCTTGTGAAAATATATTTTGCCTAATTGTGTTGAATGATTTTTGCACATTTTGAAACATCTAAAGAATCTTAAGTCCAAATTATGCTATGGATGTTATGGAGCGTATTCAAATGAATTTGTCTTCTTGATGATGGATCTCTCATCAGCTTAGGGGAAAAAAATGAACACATGAAGAAAAAGGAAAAGTAGAAGAAAAGTTCAAATAGAAAAACTGCATAATGAATAAACTTGTGTTATTCAATACAATTTGAAAAAAAAGGGGAAATTGATAAAAAAAAGATCCAAATGAAAATAGAAGCTTTTAAAAAGGTGAAATTTAGTGAATAATATGTTTAGGGTTATTGCTTAATACATGCAAAAAATGGTACAAAAAAAAATCTATCTACCAAAAAAACGAATGTTTTTCATAATGTAAACATGAAGTGTTCCATTATTTTTATTTTTCGCTGTTTTATTATTTTTCACTAATTTTATTTAAATATACTAATATTTTTATTTTATGTAATTCCTTCCTACCAGTCCCCCGTATAAATTTTTAACTTAGTGTGGTAATTTCAAGGAAACAATTAGCGATTCTAAGTGATAATGGGGCAGTGGGTAGAGCATCTTACTCCAGACAAGAGGGCCTTGGTTCGATGTCCGATGCCACCAAATACCCTCCGAGTACACACGGAGTACGTGCTCGTTAAATCTGTGGGTCCGAAAGTCTTGTGGGCTAAATCACGAGTGCAGGGGACTGGAGAATATTTCCTTCTCCTCCAGACCCATGGCAAAATTGTGGAAGTGGAGATAGGCGATGTCGTCATCTATTGTGTAAAAGTCCAACGCATCTCAGGCTCTGGCAACTTTCATTCCTTCCCTTTGGGAAGGACTCAACAACGACAAGTGGGGTATTCCTGTATTTATAGTATCTATATGTTTGTAATGTTAGTTTTTGTGCTTTGGCTTTACATATTATAGCTGTGTTTTATTATATATTCATAATTTTTTTATGGTGGCTTAGTACTCTAGTTGTATTATTAATTTTATGATCTTAAATCTAAATGTTTATGTTCATAATTACACCTTTGTTATGATTTTTACTTTTGCTCAAGGCTTGTGATGTAGGTGATTTTGAATTCATAATAGATTAGAATCTTTTCTATGTTTATTTCTATTCTATACTTGTTTCTCCAGTTTCGTTGTTTCCCATTTGTTAAGTAAATCTTAGTGTTTGTGATGTAATTGCATTTCTGAAAAATATACTGTTTTAATGTGCCACACTTTATATGTTCTTTTTAAAATATCATTACTTAAATGTTTTTCTATAAGTAGTATACACTAGGTAAGTTATTTTAAATTTGAGAGAATCAGCTGTGATGAATTGTAATTTATTTTTTAATAAAGGTGTTATAATGAATTGCTTACTTAATATTTAAAGACCTACAATTTAGTTAATTTTATTGTTGATTTGCTATAGTTCATTGCATGGTGGTTTGCAGGGATACTTTGTGTCCCATTTATAAATTTTCAAATTAATTTGTTAGAGGTTTTGAATATAAGTATTTTTAGTAATTTTGCTGGATTTTTTCTACAATAAAATGTTTTTTTTTTGTTCATAATTTAAAGGCCCAAATGATTTGATGATACAAGAATATTTGGAAAAAAAAAAACTTAATGAATATAATTGTTCTTCATATAATTATTTGAATGAATACAATGGTAATTTATGAAATAAAAAAAAGGAGGGATCAGAAGGGGTTGCATTTCAAGGTAGTTATTATTCCCAAAGTTTTCTTTTTCACTGGTGTGACAGCCTTGAATGTGGGCTCTGGCTTACCACAGAATTCTTTACTATGCCATCCTGCTCTTGGGCAAGGTTTTCCAATTCATCATCATAATAGTTTTCTTTTTCTGTCAGTATGCCTGAGTTTTGGTTTCTTTTTTTGGTACCAAATGGTTTAGCCAAGATCTTTTAATAGCTACTCTTGAGGATCTGAATACTTTATATTAAAATTAAGGTTTTGGGTGACCTAAGACATAAGGTAATTCGGGGGAAGATGCCACATTTAAGGATTTTTCGATTAGTACATTGGAAATTTAAATGACAAGACCATAAAAAATACACTTTATTTTTTTAATATTTAATTGGTTATGTGTACAAGTTAATTCTCTTAGTATGAAAATAAATTGGAAATTTAATGTTAAAGAAATTCATTTAATTGTGGTCTCCAGTTATCAAGTAAGATGCAACAACACCACAGTAAAAAAAATAAAATAAGGTAGACATTACAAAATTAAATATGAAGTAACAAAATTAATATAGAAAAACAAAAAGAATGAAATTCTTTCATAATTAGCTTGCTAAAAATAATAATAGTACAGGTTCGAATGATAGCGTACACAACATTTCACTCAGTGCAAATGATTATTATTGCAATCTTCGTGCATCCATTTGTTGCATTCAATGCACTAAATCCAGTCACATTTGGGACCTTTTTTAGCATAAAAGTACCCTTTATACGCAACACAAAAATCGTCATTATTAGTCTCATCAAAATTGTCACCTCTAGTATCTAGAGAAATTTCTTCGCTTGAGGATGACAAACTGACCTGTTTCTTTCTTCTGTTTCTTTGAAGGTTCTTGTTATTTGTTTTTACCTTACCTGCCTTTTCCTGCATAGTTGCTCTCCTCTTTGATTCAATTAAGACTTCTGAAATTAATTTTTTTACGCCTGGTTGCTTTGCATTTTCTGACCAGAGGAATAAGGCTGTGCTCCTGTGTTCTGTGCTGGTGGAGGCAACTGATGGTGATAGACCAGTTATCTATCATTAATTGCATTTAAGTATTATTTATTATCTGAATATTATTAATTGTATTTATATTTTTTACAATGGTATACAGTGTTACAAAATTAAAAAAGCAAAACAAATTTTTAAGTTCATTTAATTTATTTCTGAATCATGTGGCATCTTCTCCTAAGTATTGAGGGAAAATGCCACACATGCTTATTTCCTTATTATTACAATGCTCGTATGTGTAACTTTATGCGTAACTGATTTGTATTCCTAATGTCTTATTTAAAATAACAAGTACATTTATAGACTTTAAATATGAGGAAAAGAATATTATAAAAGTTCTATTCACCACTTTAAATGTTCAAAAGATAAAAAAATAAGGCTGATTAAAGAACATTCATTCAGATAAATTCACAAGCCACACTCAGTGTCTTACCAGGCTCTTCACACAAGTGGCTCAAAATTGCCATCTATTGACGCATAAAAGTACTATTAACAAACTGGCATCTTCCCCCAAATTACCTTATATTTTGATGGGGAAAAGAACAAGTTATAAAATCCAGATTTTTAAAAAATTTTATGCTTATATGATGAATTGTAAAATTTATCCTCTCAATATGTCAGAATGTATCTCAGTTTATGTATTTGTTACAAACATGTCAGAAAAAGTTTTTAGACTTTGTATCAGAATAAATCAACACCTATTGGGCTCTTAATAAAGGTGGAAAAAATTCTGATGAAATAAAAACTGGAAAATTATCTAAAATGTTTTGGAAACATGATATTGAAATTTTAACTCAAACCGTTCCTAATGCGACTAAAGGAGATTATAATTCGAGAACTTAATATAATTTTGTTATTCCATTTATGTGTATGGTCTTAATATGTTTTAATAAGAATGTCTTACCCATTATTAAACAAAATAAGGAGTGTTTTTAGAGAAATTAAAAATGTAATTAATAGAGACATTCCACAAGTGTACAAAGAGAGAGAAGTAGGCTTATTGAGGTTATTAAAAGTTTTTAAAATTAATAAAGATTTTAAAACTTTAATCTAAGAAGGATTAAATATTTCTTATTAGGATTAGCTTTATATTATGTATATACTGAAAGATTAGTTTCCAGATAAATATTTAATGTTAGAAATATATAAATAAATGTGTAGTTAATAAATTTAATTGTGACAATGAATAAGGAATATTATGCGTATTATACCTTTTTTTTAAAAAAAGAAAAAATTGAAGAAATCTAATCAAAATTTTCTGCTGTAGAGAAATGTGGGTTTACTTTTTTTTTTGATTTTGTGAAAATTAAAAATTTAATTTTTTTTTTGGGGGTTATATAGATGGTCTAAATTTGTATCATAACTCTGGTCTTTTTAATTGATGTAATAATGCCTATATATGTGTGTGCAATATTGAAATTTTTTTTATACCTACATGCATGCATATGTTTATGAATCCACATACACATTTTAAAGTTAGATTGGTGTATGGTCATTCTGTTTTTGTTTCATAATAGACGAAAAAATTATTTTTAATTGAAACAAAAGAAAGGCAATTATTTGATGACTTTTCATAAATTGTACCTTGAAGTAGATAAGAGAAGATTTGTTTACGAATTTAAGGTCCATTTTATAGGCTGTTTATCATAAATACATATGTAATTCACCATTTTTAATTTCTGTTAGTTGATATTGACTTTTAATTATGTAGCATTTAATGCATCTTTGTTGCAATATTTTTCATATATAGATGAGGAGAACAAAAGATTGAGTGAAATTATGGCATATTTGGCACAAAATGCTTTGATTAATCTAAAATTTAATGTACAGTGGTGGCCAAAATTGCGGACATTTTTTAAAATTATGTTTAAGTTTGTAGGGTTATAGAACATTTTACGTTGCACAAAATGCTAAGTATTTTATATCATCTTAAAGAGAATTTAATACTGAATTCAATACAAAAAAGAAAATTCAAATATTGCCGCAGAACTTTTTTTTCATTGTCTATAACTATCGATATACATTGGATACTGATGATAGCAGTGAGTTATCAAAGCTTAGCGAGGTTGCATTTACAGCTTCACATCAATGTTTCATTGAACAGAAAATAGTTTTAAGCTCTTCCTTCATTATTACATGATGCCAGGAAACAATTATATCCTCAATTACCTCCTTTTTTTCATGGGTACCTCATTCAGACAAGAGTTTTCAAACGGTGCCACAAGTTTTTGATATAATTGATGTCAGGACTGTTTCCTGGCCAGGATAACAATGATATTTAGTCAAAAAGCAATGCCAACTAATAAAAGAGTAGATTCGACACATGTGTGATGAGAAAGTGGTATGTCCTTTGTTAAAATTACATAACAGGTAGGTAGCTCAGCGACTATATCTGGAGACTGAAAGTTTTGTTTAAGATGCCAGGAGACAAATTTAATAATAATAAAAAGGCAGTGTTAAAGAAATCTGCATTTTTCAATCACATTGATACTTTAATTTTGAGTTCCGCATTTTCTTTTATAGCTAAAATAAATATTTGAATCATCCCTATATTTTGTGCATATAGATTTAAAAATTTATTCTCTCTATATTTTTAGTGAGAGAAGCAAGTATGACAGCAACATTTCTTTTTTAAGTATGGACAGGTTCTGAATGAAACTGTTGTCAGAGACATTTATTTTTCCGATGAGAGTAGTACTGATTGAGATTCCTTTTGAGTGGCTGATTTACTGCTTTTAACTCTATTATGGATAATCTTAATGAAATACTAAAAATTTTACTATGGCTAAGTTCATTTTTTAAAAAAAATTAGCTTTTTATTTTATTTGTTTATTTAAGATCTGTATTTAATCAAAGTATTCTGTATAATAGATTAAACATAATTGTAAAAATACATTTATAAAAAATAATTTTTTTTTACTATTGAACTTTAAAATATTATTACTTGGAAAAAAATTGAATTATTTGATAATAAAAATTAATCAAATCATAACAAAACTTGTGATTAAGGAAATATCTATTTTTATTAAATAAATCATAATTAATGTGATAAATCATGCATATTTCTTTATTAATTTGTCTAAAAAATGTTTTGATTTCTTTTACTTTAACAACATTTGTTTATTTATTAAGAACATTTTGTTTGCTTTTGTTTTTATGTTTTTCCCTCACAAATACTGTTGCCCCACATTTGAAAATTTAAAATAATCTATCAATTACAGGAACCTCAGGAAATGCTTCAGGTCAAGGCAGTAACTCGAATGACGTATAGTCGAAAAGCATTAAAAGCCAACCAAAAGGCACAAAAAAGTGTAGGTCAAAAAACTTCATTAGATTATTATTCAGATAATGTAAGATTTTTAATAATGAAAACTGAAATGATTGTTTTCGTAATAGTTCATTTTCAGTTGAATTACTCTTATAAAATGTCAAAATAAACCTGAAATGCAATTGAATTTAAAGTATTTAACAATCAGCTTTTCAGAGTTTTTGTTTATATTTTTTGTACTTTTTATAGATGTGTATATTTTGCAGATGGAAACTTTTTATATTACTTGAAGATTTAGCTTTGTTGCAATTAAAAATAAATTTTTAATGTAGAAAAAAATATTATGTAACTAAATCAAAACAACTGAGCTTAAAAATTTTGCTTATTCTAACATCTCTTGTGAATCTTCTATTTACTATTGTTTATAGTTATATATTTTTTTTGTTTTACCATATTCTTTTTTAAGTATGAAGTACTTGTATTTTAATGATGACTTCTTTTCAGAAATGAAATTTTATACAGAAAATTGTTGTTAATTTTCTTTAATCCTAACTGATGAGAAATAAATCATTTTAAGTGAATTGTGTATCACAGTTTAGCAATTAAATATGACATCTTTTAACTTATTTGCTTATAAATTTGATTTTTTTTCATTTACTTTTTAAAAACGCAAGCATGAATATTACTCAACTTGGTAAAACTTTTAGGATCTTTTTGGTAATGTAAATTACTCTTATAATTTGTTATTATTTGTTCCATACATTTTTTAATAAAAAAAAGCTTTCAAGTTTCATCATCAGTTTTATTTTTTGAAAACTGCTTTTGAAATATTTATTTAACAAGAGTGCATGTCTTTACCATTTTTCTTTCTTTACTTGTTGATGTAAATTTTGTAAAGTTATGCTTCACTAAAATTTTGATAGTTTCATAACATTTTTTAATTTTTAGTTTTTGTAAAACTAACTTACAAATAGACTTTTATTGTTTAATAGAAAATACCGTATTTATTCAAATCTAAGCCACTATTGATTCTAAGTCACTATTGATTCTAAGCCACTATTGATTCTAACCACTTTAGTTTTTGTAAAACTAACTTGCAAATAGACTTTTATTGTTTAATAGAAAATACCGTATTTATTCAAATCTAAGCCACTATTGATTCTAAGCTACACCCTAAAACTCTACAAGTTTTTGTGAAAAATGGAAAATAGTGTAAAATTGTTAATCGATATTCCATTTTACTAAATTAAAATCAGTTTAAGATAGGAACTAATAAGAGGTGAATAATTAATTATTTTACCTGTATTATAAACTTACAAATACATACACTGCTGGCCACTGTAAATGCAACACCAAGAAAGACAAGAGATAGCACAACAAAATTTATCTTGTAGATAACATGTTGACCAAGTATCAAATGATTAAATTTATAGACATCTGTGAAGTGTGGTTCTGACCAGAATCAGTAGCCAGAGTAACCGCCATTGTTGGAGATCACTGCTGCCACACGCCTCGGCATTGATTCAAAGAGACTTTGGATGCGTTCTTGGGGTACAGCAGACCAAGCAGCTTCCACACGTTGCCGAAGTTGATCTGGCGTGGCAGCTGGGGGTGTAATCTGGGTCAATCGTTGAGCAACCATGGACCACATGTTTTCTATCGACAAAAGATCCGGAAAGCGAGTCGGCCAGGGAAGCAATTCAATCTTGTGATTGACGAAGAACCTTTGGACAATGCGTGCCACATGTGGTAGCGCATTATCCTGTTGAAATATGGCTGTGGCCAAGCTCTGAATGTAAGGAAGGACAACTGGCTCCAACACCTCGGAGATGTAACAATGGCTGTTTAAAGTACCGGCAGTGCATACTAGGGGAGTGCAAGAGTGATATCCAATACCGCCCCATACTATATTACCTGATGCAGAACCAGTGTGGCATGCATAATGCAGCTGTTCAGCATCCTCTCTCTATGGTGTCTCCAGACTTGAATCCGACTATCGTATCATTGCAGACAGATGCGTTAATCGTCAGTAAAGACAACTTCATCCCATTTTGCAACCCACATCCTTCTTTCATCGCACCATTGGCGGCGAAGATGTCTGTGGTTCTGTGTCAAGGGTAAACCAAGCAATGGACGTCTTGCGGACAGACCACTCTGCTGTAAATGGCGTCGAATGGTATGCGCAGACACTGAATGATGCGTTACAGACACAAAGTGCTGTGCTATGGTTTGTGATGTGACTGAGCGATCCATCACTGCCTTGCGCACAATTTGCCTGTCCTCACATGAAGTGGTGCACTGAGGTGGATGCGATCGACCACCTCGGTCCACTGTACCCTCCTCCATCCAACGGTCACATATCCGCGTTACAGTTTGGTTTCGTCCAACACGACTACCGATTTCCCTGAAAGATAATCCACAATCTCGGTAGGCCACTATCCTTCCTGTGTCAAACTTGGATATTTGATTAAAAGCTGATCGCTGTTTTCTACGAGACATAACTGATCGTTTTTTGAAAAAACCACAAGAAAAACACAATTGCTGAACTTGAAATCGTCGAAATCTCCAAGCCTTAAATATTGCTTTGAGGTGGCGCCACAGGTGCACGTGATGTGTGTCTGCACTGAAATTCTAATCATTTGCATATCTCACCTCCGCTAATGCATTTTGTAAATTTCATGTTATTTGCATACTTCCTTCAGGGTGTTGCATTTACGGTGGCCAGCAGTGTATATGAACCTGTAATTGCTTTAATTGCCCCATCCAATGATCCCCCCTTCAATTCTAAGCTGCACCTGATTTTCAGGAGCATTAACATTGTAAAAGAAGTGTGGCTTAGATTTGAATAAATACGGAAAATGGTTTAATTATGAAGAGTAATTCAATTGACTATGAGAAATTTTTGCAATATTTTATGTTGTTTAGTTAATTACACACCTTCAATTTCCCTCTTTGTAATATCATTAAAAAAATTAGTAATCACTACCTATATTAAATTGATTTCAAATCTTTCTCTACTAATAATTTTATTTTACAACTGTTTAAACTAGGCCATTTTATTCCTCGTACTACTTTTCAGATGTACTCTTTCTTTTTACTACTTCTCACTCTTCTAATTTGTCACTCCTTCTCTTTTGGGGTGGCAATTGCTTAACACCATTATTGAAGCAGTACCATCTCTTTTTAAACAACTAACTTGATATTATAAATTAATCATACTCAGTTATCAATGTACTCATTTTTATAATTTTTGTAAATAAACATAAGTCAGCTTGGTGGCTTAGAGGTAGCATGCCTGCTTCATAAGCCGAAAGTTGCAGGCTTAATCCTGACTGGAGTCGATAGGTTTTCTTCACGCATGTCATATGATTATGTGACATGTAAAAGATCCCTTTAGCATCAATTTGGCTTGGGTACTATTGGCAAAATTAAATCACAACAATACTTTGCATTCAATAAGAGCTTGAATTGAAATGAATTCAAGTGTCCAAATTTAGCAGCAAGACTTGCCATTAGATGGTGTCACTATGAAATGACTCACATTTGGGAACTTGCCATGTCTGTAAAGACTTAGTTGCCAATATGCAGCCCATTAGAAGGGGAGAAAAATAAATAAACATATGTAAAAGGACAAGTTAAAGGGAGATTAAGACTATTTTAAAGTTAAATCTTAAGATGTCTGTGTATTTTGTTATGGATGGTGTTATAAGGGGAAAAAAATACACATCTCTTCACCTTGAATATTCAAACCCTTAAATGATAGATTTAAATCATTTGCAGATGTCTTTATTTGAAATTGGTCTGACATGTATTCCTTTCGTCTGAATGAAACAGTTGATTTTAGTTTTTATTGACTAACAAATGTAGCAGATAAAAACATGTCAAACCTATTTATTTAAGCAACAAATAAATGTGGTCTAAAGATAGTTGTGCTTCTAACTTGTGTTCTTAAAATTTCAATTATTTCCTTTAATAAATATTAACGGGTTTTAAAATAACATTAAAAGAAGTTTATAATGCCTCCTTTTCATCACAAAATTTTATCAATATATGTATGTTATTTTTACATGTATTCACTGACTTTTCCACTTTACTTTATGTGTATAATTTTATACATAATGTGTATGTATGCAGTATTTGTATATATATCAATTTTATGAAATCCACGTATAATGTTCATCTTCAAAATTAATGTCTTTCAGTCTATTTACGAATAGAGTGGATTATAAGTGGCTTCTCATGACAGTGTAAGGCAGGGTGAAATTAGTTTAAAAATATTTTCTAGCTAAGTTGCTTAAGTACCTTCACCATATTGAAGTCCTCTTTTATTCACTATTTTTTAACAAAGCATGTTGTGCTAAAATGTATGGTCACTGGTATAAATGCTGTGGTCTGCAGTTACAAACCATGAATATTTTACTTATTGTAATATTTAAGAGAAAAAAATGTAAATGAATGATGGGGGGGAGTAAGGATAGAGAATCAATTATTGTTATTTATCAACATTATTGCATGATTGATCTGTCATTTTAATTACATATATGATATTAAATTTGCACTGCCTTTTTAGTTCTTAGTTTATAAAGTCTGTTTCAGTTTGAATGGGCTCTAAATTGTTTCAGATTAGTGCTTTTTCCATAGAAAAAGTTTTTGTGCCTTTTTGTAAAAACCATTATTTTAAATTTTGTATTGATGATATTTAAAATTTTTTAGTTTTGTAGAAATACTAGCCATTACACACCCACTTCACTGGGTATTTTATGATGTATATATATTCACTGGGTATTTTATGATGTATATATATATAATCCAATATAAAAATTCAATACATAAATAAATATATATATATACATATACATATATATAAATTTATACATATATATTCATATACACAAATATATAAACGAAAATATAAAAATAAACATATAGTTATATACCTAAGATAACTAAAATTAGGAAGAAGGCACAGTAGTATAATGACAAACTCCTGGCCTTAGGAACCAGGATTGCAGGTTTAAACATGTTTTGCGGCCAACCAACCTTCACCTGTAATTTGTCATACTATGTACCAAGAGGAAAGGAAAGAATTATATATGAGGAATTTAAATATTAAAAAATCATTAAACTAAATAACATATGAACAAAAACATAACCTACTTTTATTCGCAGTGTATATAGGACGGGAGTGTATATACATATATAGGTCGGGCGTGCATCAACTAGTAATGTGTTCCCGCCAAATACAAAAGAGTGGAAGCAGATCAGCATAAAATTAATTGCGATAAAATATTAAGAAAAGTATATATATATATACTTTTAAAATTCATAAAATAATATTCATATAAAAATTAGTGTAAAATATAAATGAATCACAAAAAATGTGTTATTAAAATTTAATAAGCATGTGGCGCCATCTATTTAATAATTGTAGAATAAATTAGATATTGTAGAAATTTAAAAAATCATTTCAAAACATAATAACAGTAACTAATTACAGTAATACAAATTGTATCATTAAAACCCATTATAAATATAATTACAAAGAAAGTTAGCAGGACATCCATGTTCAACACAGTGATTAAAATTTTTTTTAAGATTTAAAAAAATATTAGCTTTATCGCTAACTAATACATTATTGCGATAAATATAGTTAAAAATAATATTTCTATATATAGATATTGATAAATTTGAATTCCAGTAAGGCACTTGGATGATAAGTTTAAGTAAGCCGGATAAAAATTAATAATGGGATTTAAATTATCATTTTTACCAAAAATAATTAAATCATCAATATATCTAAAAATGTAGTAGTCATTATTAATAATATAATTATATTCATAAAAATGTAAATAAAGATTAGCCAAACTATTTATATAAATTATTGATATTTAAGTCCTAGCATAAATAATTGCATAGTACTGAAAAATATACTTATACCTGTGTAACACTTCCCTCTTGATATAAAAAGGACAGAACTTCTAATATTTTCTAATAATCTCTAAAACTGAAGTAGAATTAATTTTTGCACTTTCATGACTCAATAACTAAGTGGATTTCCGCAAAACCAATTTTCTGTGGATCTATACTCCGTAAAATAAACATGTGAGACAAATTTCAAGTCTAAATCTTATAGAGTAAAAACGGAATTTTTACCATCAATACTTCCCATAACCAAGTTGAGAGTCAATTTCCAAAAGAACCGTTCTTAGGGAATTTCAATTCAACAAAAGAAACGTGCAAACCACATTTCATTATTATAGTCCTAGTAATTCGAAAAGGGGAATTTTTTTTTGTAGATTCACCCCAGTAACACTCGTTCCTTCCAGGAATCAATTTGTGTAAAATCCATTCTTAGTGGATCTTTTCAAGAAAAGAAACATGCTTAACAAATCTCTAGTGTGTGAGTCTTACAATTCAAAAACAGGAATTTTTCTCTAGAACTCCCCTTGATCCCTTGCAACCCTCCTTGGGACTTGAGTTTCGAAAAAAAAACTCCGTTAAAACTCTATCCTATAAAAGAAACATTCCTATCAATTTTCAATCAGGTAGGACTAATAGTTTAAAAATGGAAATATTTGTCTATTACACCGCTTAATTCCCCCAAAATCTCCTTGGGGCGATTTCCGCGAAACCTATTTTGTAGCGCCTCTCTACTCTATGAAAGGAATCTGCTTACCAAATTTTTTAAGACTACATCTAAAAGTTTAAAAATAGAAATAATTATCACTAACACCCCTTAATTCTCCACAACACCACTTAAGGGTCGATTTTCACAAAACCCATTTTGTTTGCGGAATTCTACTCCAGGATCCTCTTACCAAATTTCAAGACTGTATGTCAAATAATTTAAAAATGGTAAAGATTATCTATAATGCTCTTTAAGCCCCTGCAACACCACTTGGTGGTCAATTTGGGTAAAACTATTCTGTTGCGGATCTGTACTCTATGAAAGGAATCTGCATATCAAATTTCAAGACTGCACGTCTAATGGTTTAAAAATGGAACTAATTATCTATAATGCCCCTCAAACCCTCTTAACGCCCATTGAGGTTTTATTTTCTCAAAATCCGTTCTTAGCGGATGTCTACTTAATGAAAAGAACCTGCCCTGTCAAATTTCAATTCTGTAGGTTAAATAGTTCTGGAGATATCATAATGAGTGATTGAGTGAGTTGCTTTTCTCTTTTATATATAGAGATTTATTTAGCTGTGATGTTAAATTTTCGTTTAACTTTAAAGTTTTAAAAGCTCAACCATTTTAGTGTTTCAATTTTTTTTAGAACATTTATAACCTAGTGCACCACAAAGTATCACACAGGGGCTTAGATAGAAGAAGCATGAAGCATGAAGTACACATCACAAAGAAGAGAAGGTTTATGACATAAACACCCATGTCTTACCCGTGACTCGAACCCAGACCCTATGGCACCGCAGTCAGCGTCACTAACTACTATACTGGCTGGGCGACAAGTGTTTTAACTTATAACATTTTTTATGCTTTTCATTTGTAGTGCATAGTCAAATGAATACTTCCTGATTTTAGATATTTTATTTATATTGGATTAAATAATTTATCAGAAATTTACAAGTTATTTATTATTAAACTTAACCCTTTGACAGTTAGGGAAATGAGCAGTTTTTGTTTACTTAATTTGCGCAGTATTACAAGTAAGCAGTAGTCAAAAGTGGCAGCTGTTTTCCCCTGCCCTTCTTCCGAAAATGTCACCCTTCCCCGGCGATTAGGTAGATAGCTCGCCTCATGCATTTTAAAGGTTTCTTAAAGTATTTGTAGTACACAAATAACAGTTTTTACGTACTTTAAAATAATTAATAAATGATAATTATTAAATAGTGAATTATAAATGATTATAATCAATTATATAAATAATAATAGTTAATTATAAATATAAGACAAATATTAAATTGAAAGGACTAAATAAAAACAACTAATGTAAAACTTTATGAAGCATTTAAATACAGTAATTACCTAAAAATCTTTTTGTGTGTGATATACTTTAAAACATGGAATTGCACATAATGAGGCATTAGTCTTTGCAATAAGTACGTTTCACGTTGAATTCTTTTTCCATTGGCATCATTTTTGCTGCAACATACCACACAGCGTCTAGTAGGTTCTTTCTTTTTTTCTGTAGGTGGAATATAATCAAGAAAGTGGCGTGCTGACAATCTTAAAGTATTCTAAACTGTTTCAGCAGGTTTTAATTTCATATGTCTCTGAGTGTGATATTTTTCAACAATTCTTTCAGCTAGTTCAATTCTGAATTCCAAATTTGATTTTTTATTCCCTTTTTTTTTCTACTGGTGAAAAGCATTAAAAATTGTTATGTTCAATAAGTAACGAAATATTTTCTTGTAATATTTCCTTTGACGAGATCAAGTTAGTAGTTCATAGTATCCAATTTGCTGATCCATGCGATCTACACCGCCCATCGTATTAATATAATCTGAAACAATCTTAGGCTTCTCTATTTCCACTTTTTTCAATTTATTTGGGACTTTTACGATTTCAGGTTTATGAATTGAGCTTATAAAATGAACATATTTTTTTATCTCTCCATCGCATGGTCATCATCTTACCTCTTTGATAGGCAAGTAAGTCTCCCTTTTTAAGGTTTTTTGTTTTCAGTTCCTTCGGTAGATCTTTTCTGTTAGGTCTTAATGTTAAAAAAAAATCAGTTTTTTAGATTTCAATAACATTTCCCTTAACTCAGGAGAGTTGTAGTAATTATCCATAGTAAGGCAGCATCCTTTGTTTAATAGCAGCTTAAATAATGTCAAAACTACCTGAGTAGAAACAGACATTCTTTATTTTCTTCAGATACATCTGTGCCTTTACCAACATAAATTATAATAGACCACACATATCCACTATGGGATTCACATAACATAAACATCTTGATACCGAATCTGGCCCTTTTAAGTGGTAAGTATTGGGTCCAAGAAAGCCTCTCTTTATACAGCAATAGACTTTCATCAATACATATGTCTTGTTCAGGTGTATAAACTTTCGAAAATTTTTTCTGTAAGTAATTTAAAACAGTCCATATCTTTTTTAGTTTTGGCTGAGAATGAGAAGAATCAGTGTTTTCATTCGTATCAAAATGTATAAATTGCACAATAAGGTCAAACCTTCTCGAACTCATAAGGTTAAAAAAATTAGGTGTTTCAATTAACTTTCTTTTTGACCAAAACATTTTTACAGTTGGTTTCGTAATTATTCCTTTCAAAATTAATGTTGCAAAAAATACTCTTAATTCATTCACATTAGTTTCACTCCAATGATGAGTTCGGGAATGTTCTTTGCTCTTAAATTTATTTAAATTTTCAGCAGCAAAAATGTTGGTTTCAGTAACATGATTTACAATCTCATCAGTAAAAAACAGCTTGAAGTACTCCAGTAGATCAGAAATATTTGTCACTCAAGCTTTCATGCCCGCATCACCAGTAAAACTAAATCAGCTAGGAGCGTGAGAACTCGAATCAATTTTACACCACTGTCAAACACTTGAAAAATCTTCCTCATGGCTTAAATCGTCTTCTGAGCTTGATATGCTGTGAACAGTCTTCATCAGACTCAAAACTAGATAAGCTTTCTGTATCGAAATCAAAATCATCATAATAATCTAATTTTCGCTTTTGAGCCATTTTATTTTACAAATACCCTAAAAAACGCACCAAAGTATGCATAAAAAGAATAAGGTAAAAAAAATTCCCCCTTCATTATGAAAAGAGATTCATGGAACCTATACTGCCATCTGTAGACAGTAAAACTAACTAAATTTCGTGAGTAGGATTTGTTTGTAACATAATCAATGCAAAATAATAAATTTGAATGAGACCAGCTCGTCAGTGCGCTTTGGGAAAAAGTTTCACAATGCGAGTAGTACTCATTTCTACCCATTTCAGTCGAAATCTTGCGCCCGAGTTGAACTCGGTTGCGAGCTGAACTCGTTCATAACTATCAAAGGGTTAAGTGAACTTGTTCAAACTTTTGCTGCCGTGTGTTATTACTTTTAAGGTTGTTTTTTTGAGTGTAATAATTATTCCCTAGTCGGAATATTTGTCTTTTTAAAATAACATCAATCTCTCCTGCTAGCTTGCATGCAATTTTATTAATAAAGGGTTATGTGTCCTATCTAGTGCAAGACGACATCCAAAAATTAAAAGTATATTTCTTTTAACCGTGACCTACCCTTTAATAATTTAAATAATTATCAGTAAATTTTTGAAAAAATACATTTCTTGATGATTTATTTGAAAGAAAAAGTTTTATTTCTGCTACAGTGAACAAACAAATACAATGATTTCCAAAAATAGAGTGTGGATGCCATGTGATAAATATGCCAAAACCACTCAAATGGTTAGTCCCCCCCCCTTTCTTTTGAAGAAAATGGGGCAAAAACTGGTCCACTGATTGTGTAGTTAAAAGTTTGTATAAAATCCATCACTTTATATTTTCTCTATTACTTATTCTCAAGGAAGGTAACATGTTCATTCCATGTACCAAGTGAATTTCTAGTTGTTTGTGGATCAATAGCTTTGTAGCGGTGTGATAGCTATATATGAACTAGTACCAACATCACGCGAAGACGATCGTTTTGGCGTGATCGGTTAAGTACTCGCATTTCCATTCGGAATGTACCCAGAACGAACCTTCCTTCATTGGTGACCCTGGCCGTGCAAAAAACCGCACCCCCTTCACGCGCCGCTGTCGTGGCGCCATCTATCCACCGCAACAGCAACCCAAACCGTCGAACATTGACGCAAAATAACCCGTCACACACATGACGCAATTCTCAAGCCGTCACTCACGAAACTGACGCAACCCACCCACCAAGTGACGCAACTGCTCACATGCTCGCCACGAATATGGTATCGTTCGTTCGCCTATTCGCCGAATCACTGGCATGGGAGTATGTAGCGGTGTGATAGCTGTATGTGAACTAGTACCAACATCACGCGAAGATGATCGTTTTGGCGTGATCGGTTAAGTACTCGCATTTCCATTCGGAACGGAAGGTACCCAGAACGAACCTTCCTTCAGCTTTTTGGCTGGAATGATTTAAAATTGGATCTTTCAGTTAGTCAAGGTTCTTAGAGATTTTGCAAAAGAACTAAAAAGTTCCAAGTCCACAATTATGGCACTTGAAAAGGAAACCAAATAAAACTACCAAGTGGTAGGACTTTAAACAGAATATATAGATGTGTATATATATATGCATCCTTTCATCCATCTCTCCCTACATGTAGTGCATTTTCCCTTGATACCAATGCAAAATTTTAAAAGATGGTTATTAAATATTACTTACCATAAAATCTTGCATATAATGTGTACTTAAACACACATGAGAAAAAGATCGAAAGTTATGGTTATAAAAATAAGACCTTTAAAAATAAAGAAAAGATAAGCATAGAAAAAAAGTAGACTTCTACATATATCGAAATACTGAAAAGAAGTGACACTCCTTATGAACTTAAAGAGCCGTAGTTCTAGAAGTATACTATTTTTTTCTGTAGCTTGGAATAATACTTTGAAAAAAGGACTTCAAAACATAAGAGCATTGTTCATGTACATTTCAGTTTTTTTCTTAAAAAAGGGGGTGCATGTTATGTGCCCAATATACCTAACAATTAAAAATTGCAGCTCCAAAGTATAGGTGCATGTGTTATAAGGCAGTGTGCATTATTTGCCGAATTTTACAGTATTTGAAAACAAAATACAAACATGCAATTATATAACAATGAAAATAGATCACTGAAGTTTTTGTTACTGAAATAACTTTTCAAAACTCATTTTTATTCTTATTAATAATACTACGTTAAACATTTTTTCAAAATAGGTTCAAAAAGAATAATTAATTTTGTTTCTTTGCCTTATGTAATTTAAGTAATAGGATAAAACGAATTATATAAAGAATAATTTTGTCAGTTTCATTCCTCAAATTTTTTAATTGAATGTAAAAGTATTTGCACAAAACTACATTAATGTTCAACTAATACCAAGCATGTTTTAAAAATATTGATGTTTTTGGAATTCTTTGAAAATTTAACTTTTACCTTAAATATTTAAATTATTCAACAATAGATTGAATTAATTACATTATTTTACTGTCAAATCTTTTAAAAATTCAATTAGTAATTAAACATTAAAATTGTGATATAATTAATGAAAAAATGCATTAAAAATATATATACCTTATGAAAGAATACTATTTTTATTAATATCATAATAATGCTAAAAAATTGATATTTTGGTTTTTTTTTTACTTGGGAGTGGGTTGTTTAAGTATCTTGAAAGTGGAATATGTTTTAGAATTAATATTTTTGGGAATATTATCAAAAAATAAAATGATGAAATTTATTCTGAAAGCTGTATACTGGAGGATATTTAAAAAATTATATGATAGTATAATTTAGATAGATATTTTTTAAAGGAGTTAGTTGCTAGTTTCTATTCAGACTGGAAACTGACCACACTGGAGCTTATTACTTAAAAGTAATTTGTCTTACCTCTAATGCAATATACTCTGTATTAGAGGTAAGCATATATTAAGTACTGTAAAATATATTTTTTTTTTAAAATAAAGTTGAATGTTGGATATTTAACCTTTTTTTAAAGTGTAAAATTTTTTTAAAGTATGGGTTGAAAACATTATTTGAAATGGTTGGAAAAATTATATTTTGAAAACAGTTTACTTAAGGGAATGTTTTTCACTTTTATATTAGTGAAACTGGTAAAAATTTCCTCAATTCCATTCAGCTTTCCTATTAAAAATGTATACAATACTCTGTAGATGATTAATAAATATTATTTTAAAACATTCATGCTCTAGAATTTACAATTCACAATGTTTGAAATTTCATGTATTTTATTGCATTTTATTATATATAGTTTATTTGTCTATTGCTATATATACTTGCCAATATATAAATAATTTTAATTTCTGTGCTCTCTATATGTTAATAAATTGCATGCTTTTAATGATAGCTCTGAATATATATGTTAGAAGTAGGTGTTATTACTTTTTATGTGCTTTGCTGATAAGTACAATTTTTAAAGCATGTACTATTGGATCTTTTGTGCTTTGCATACAGTTTATTGGTAAAAAAAATGTTTTGTGTTTTTTTATTTTCTTTTTCACAGTTGGAACAAAATGTTGGAACATCACAGCTGGAGACATTACTTAGTTCAGGTTCATCTTCAGAAAGATTACTTCGACCAAATGTATTGGTTTCTTCACAACCAACTACACAACAAACTGAATCTAAAGTAATTACCTCCACTCAAACTGAATCTATAAGCACTGAAACTGAGTCAACTGAAGCCATGGGTAATACAGTGACTGATCAAGATAATCAGTTCTTTTCACCACCATTATCACAATCTATAGGGGTTGCTTCCTCCACTAACACTACTTCAGTCTCACAGATTGGAAGTTCTTGTTCAACAACCTTTAATACTGCTGTGACATCCACAGGGACTTCAGCTACACCTGCCGCTCTGTCAATGCCTGTCATAAATACTGAAGAGCTTTCTTCTGATTCCATGTCACAATGTGACAATAGTGATCAGGATGCTAATTCTGAACAATCAGTACCTGATTCTATGAAGAAACCTATATCTGATGTTGAACTGGTACCTGATACAAGTGATTCGATTGCTAATTCCAAGTCTAAAAATCCTGACGGATCTCCTGTAATGAGTCTTACAAGCAAACAAAATGTACAGTTTAATCCAGTTATTAAACTGAAACGTTTGAAACCTCAACAACCAATTCAAACACCATATTTAAGGACAAATAAGGATAAGCAACTTCAGAAAGCAATTGTAAAACCTCAGATGCTTTCCCCAGTTATTGATTCTTATGTTATACAAGAGGTAAATAATTTCTTTTATGATTTGGTTTTTTTCTATGCATTTTCTTTTCTATATTTCATTTGTATTTAGGTAGAGTACTATTCTTTGTGTGGTGGGATAAAATTCAACTACCCTTATAGGAAGCATAAGATTTTAATACTAACGAAATTTTAATGATTAATATTATGATCTATAGAGGCCCAGTGGTCATTGTAACGTATCACATTTCCACTCCACAGGACTGGGGTCTTATCCTTGGGCTGGGCAAGGTCGACTCAGCCTTTCATCCCTTCAGTGGGTTGATAATTGAGTACCAAGCTTGCTTGGGGACTAAACACTGGGGATTTCGTTTCAGACTGACCACCTGATTGGCACATATGCTCATGCACCTCAGTGCCCAATGGTCACGTATACTAAAGTGGGCACAGTAGGCCTTGGCCCTTATGGGCTGTTGTACCACTGAGTTTGTTATTATGATTTATAAAAAATGCTTTAAGACATCAGTACAGTGATATTGTGCGTTGTAGTATATGTCAGAGCAATATATACATATCAAAATGAATAATCTTCTGTCAGGAAAGGAAAAATATCTGAACACTTTCTCAGTAATTGCATGGTAAAAATTTATTAAAATACTTTAATTATTTTTTTCCCTTATTCTTTTTTAAAAGAAAAACATTTAATTTGTATATCATACTAGCTGGTATACCCATTCTTCGCACGGGTGATCTGAAAAATTAACACAGATTGAAGGATAAAGAAGTTTTTAATGACTTAATTTTACGTGAATTGCAAATTAAACAAAAACAGCTTTTTGCATATCTCAGAAAAAACAACAACACCTTTGTTAAATTTTAAGTATGTAGATCTAATAGCTGATAAAAAGGATTTTTTTAATTTATAATTCCCTGTAACACTCTTGAGCAGTGCGACGTTAATATTCACTCACTCCAAAAAATACAGTACTGTAGTTAATTATTTTTATACTTAAAAATGCAATATCTGCCTATTCAATTAAAATTATAGTATTATAATTAACTACTAACCACAAACAAATTTTGAAAATTTGTTCAAATGATGTAGTGTAAAAGAGAAATTTTATTTACTTTAAGCACCAGAAGCATTTATTATGAAAAAAGATCAATTTCTTACTACCAAATGTGCATAATAAAATCATTAAAAAAATGCATTCAAATAAAGAGACATCTCCCTTCAAAACTTAGTTTTATTCTAAAATAAAAAAAATTAGGGATTATGCTGATCATAGGAATTAATTAGAAGCGAGCACCTTGCATAGCTAAAACAAAAAGGGTTTCTTCACAAACAAAAGATAGATATATGCTGCCGTGGGCTTTTTTGTAGCGCATGCCAGAATTGCTTGCAGATGGCAGAATGTTTTCCTACTTGACAAATATTGTTATATTTTGGACACTTCACACAATATCTTTATATATTATAACCTATGCTATAAATTATAGCCTATGTGTTATTCTGATGTATAAGCTATATTACTGTAAAGTTTCATTAAAATCCATTCAGTTTTTGCATGAAAGATGGTCAAACATCCTCACAAACTTTCGCATTCACAATATATATTTAGATAATACTTTAAAATTTGGATTAATAGATTATTTAAGTTTAGAATTAAAACTAGAAGTAGAAATTGACATTTTTCAAAGTGATTTTCGAAAATTTGCCAATTATAGCTTAAAATTGAAATTAAGATGAAAAATAAATAATGCTAGGTGCATAAAATATTTTAAGAAGTCTGAAGCTTAACTGCTTTTCAACATCATTATCAATGTTGTGGTAAAAGAAAGATTTGAAAACATATTCATTTATGAAACTATACTGCACTTATCTTCTCAATACTAATTGTCTAGAAAGGGATATAATACACTGACATGGAAAAAATTCCCATCACTAAGAAAAAGTTATTGTAGAGTAACGGAATTTGGGTAATGCAATCGTCTTGTTACCATGTTTATTCGATTAAATTTTCAAGATCACGGGTTAATTTAAGCTGAAGAAAATGCATTTTAAATGTGAAATGCTGTTATAATAATAGCTGGTGTAAATTAAAGAATTTTGAATGCAAGCCTACAAGCAAGCATGTATTGTGTGATACGGGTGCTGAATGTCACTTTGTGTCATGGAGTTCCATGTTTGTTGTGTCAATACTGGGATGGTCAGTTTTGACTGTGGATGATGCTGGAGTTCTCGTCCAATGATATCCAATATGTGCTCGATTGAAGACAAATCTGGTAATCCAGCAAACCAAGGTAATATGTCAACACTGTAGAGCACATAGCTTTAAAACAGCTGTGTGATGGTGAGTGGTATCATTTTGGGAAAACTCCCCCTGGAATGCTGTTCAGAAATGGCAGTACTATAGGTTGATATACCAGACTGTGTGTGTGTGTGTGACATACAAATTTGCGGGATAACCATGACAGTGCTCCTGCTGTGATAGGAAATTGCTTCCCAGACCATGACTCCAGGTGTAGGTCCAATGAGTCTAGGCCGTGGTCAGTTTGGTTGCAGGCATTCCCCTGGCCTCTTTCTGACCAACACACAACCATCACTGGCACCCAGGCAGAACCTGTTTTCATCAGTAAACACAACAGTTCTTTATGTTGTCCTCCAGTGAGCTCTGGCTTGACACCACTGGCATGGCAAACAGCAATGGCTTAGAGTCAGCTGAGTACACTACAGGGTGCCTGTATCGGTGCTGTCCTTGAAGCAACGGATTTGTCACCTGTAGCCAGCTATCTGTTTAGCCACTCAACTAGTGTATTATTATTTTCTTTTAGCTTTTGTTTTGAGTGGCAACTATGTTTTGTGTTTTTAATTAGCAAGTTCTCTTTTGGTTTTTTAAAGTTGGAAAATTGTATATTTAAGGGGGACTGCCAAATGTACTGAAATGGTTAAGGTACTTTTGCACAATGAAATCACATTATTCGGGCATAAAACTTTTGCTGAGAACTTAAATTACTCATATAAATCCACCTTGAAATGTAGATATACCAGAAATAATCTAGAAAATTTTAAAATTATGAAAAATACATATATCCTTGCTTCCAGAATTTTCTGACGCCATATTTGGCAAGCTTTATTACAAAGTCTGCAGATGTCACCACTTGTAGGCAATCTACTTATAAAAGTTTTAAAACGTTACTTTAGAATAAAATTACCGCATAAACTGCTTAAATACTCAATAATACTATATCTTATGAAAAAGAATATTTTGCTACACGAATAATGACTTTAATCACTTCAGAAACACTAATTCTGCTTTTTTTACATAAAAATTGGGGTGGGGTAAAAAATAAAGTAACCCTAAACTTACGTCAAGAAACCACTCCCCCCATGACATCCTTTCGAAAAGGCAACAGTCAAGTGACCTTGAGATCAGCTTACTGTTACTTTTTGCTTAGAATGGCCGGAAACACAGCTGTGGAATGGGGGGACTCTATTTTTAGCACTGATAGTGGGGTTATTCCTTTTTCTACTCACAGAATCTCAAGAACACGGGTAGCCAACTTTTTTGGAAAGAGTGCCACAATTTGATAAAAAATAATTTTGAGTGCCGCTTCCAACATTTCCGTCAAACAAATCTGGAAATGTAAAAAAAATGTTACTTATAGGCTTATTGTGGAATTTTCATGCAAATAGCACATTTTTTTTAATGCAAGAAATTTAAAAATAAGATGAATGGCAAATTTAGGTTTTATTGTTAATAAACTTTTTACAGGTTCAATTCAATTAAGTAAGGTACAAAATAAAAATGAGTAACTTGAAACATTTAATTTTAAATAATTATGAAACAGTTAGTATTTACTTATAATGTGACTTTCGAATTACTCTTTTTTTTTTTGTTTTCCAAATCATCTATATTAGGATTAACTTTTGAAGATGCTAACAAAATTAGGTTATTATAGGTGCACATCAGCTAGTTATATGAGTAATATTTATTTTATTATGGTCATAGCAGAAAACATTCACACACGCACGCACGCACGCACACACGCACGCACACACACTTTGATCCAAATTTTGAGACAACCCCACTTCAATAAAATTGTAGAAAATTATATATTATTATGTATTCAAATTTCTTTTAATTTTTCAGTATGTCTTCACATGCCCCCGTTACAACTCCACTGTGCCACGGATTGGCCACCACTGCCCTAGAACTAGAAGGTCTTTTTGTGGAACTCTTAAAACTAGAAAGTACTTTTGTCGAACCCTATTCCACACACACTTTTTTGTAAAGGCAATTAAAAAAAGTATTGCATCAATTATTAAAAATTTTAATCTCCTTTTAATATAATTTACTAATTAATAATATTAATCTGTGATCCAGGTTTCACCCACCCATGCATTATGCTAAGTAACTAGAATGTGTGTTTGATTTTTTCACACAAACCGTCAGAAGTCTAAGCCCATTGAAATGAACTGCAATCGCATTACATATTCTGAGCTTAATTTATTTCTATACTTTGTTTTTGTAACCACTTATGCCAAGAAATATTTTTCTCTTGTACACATTGTTCTTAAAGGCATTAAAATGTTTAGAGGAATACTGAGTATTTTGTATGAATTTGCAACAAAACATTTAGGAGCTATTCTTGTTTAAATTTAGAGTTTGGACATCAAATTTGTTGATCGGTCGATAAGTCGTTACCTGTCCCTTATTGTAGGTGTTTTCCCAACAAATGCCAAAAGGTGCACTTTCCATTGGAAAACTATTTAGTTTTGCAAGACATTGTACTAACGAGTATACAATTATCTCGTGGAACCCGGGATTGTAAACAGTAAAATTTTTACCATCTATTAGGTAATATATATAAATAAAATACATTTTAATATATCTTTTATTATATTATAATAAAAGTTTACAAAGCATTGCAAAATAAAGTTATGTTGAAATAAAATTTTCAGTTTCTTAAGGACAGGAATGAGCTTTAAATTCTTGTGGGGATACAAACTTCATAGAGAACATGAATACACACATTTTTCATACACTTATAATTTTTTTTCGATTTATTTACTGTGACTCGAGGAACCCCTGGGAATGTATCGTGGAACTCCAGGGTTCCGTGGAACACAGTTTGAAGACCACTGTTGTGGTGTGTATACGTTCTTAGTGGGTGAAAAATCCGGAATTGTCATTTGATGTGTAACTTTGCTCTACAAAGCAACAAGAGGGCTATTGATCACAAACCTCGTAGTTTTCAGCCTTGGTCAAGTGACAAGGAGGACAATTGAGCTGGAACCCCTCTTTCCTAACTACCACATCAGCGGAAGGAATGGCCTCATCTACACGGCGTGTCTTTAGTGGCAACAGGATTTGAGCCCATGACACTCCAACCACAAGCTCGTGACCATAACCACTAAGCTACCGCGGCCACCAGGCATAGCAAAAACTCTAGTGAAAAGGTTAAGGGAGTTAGAATTAGATATGAATTGTTGGCATGTGACAAAAGGGTAGCAATATGAAACGGAAATATAAAGGTGCAAGATCTAGAATAATTGCTCTAAATCTATCACCTTGCCTATGATCTTTAAATTTTTTAGTTTGTGATGTCACTTCCAGTAATATGTACTATAAAACTTGGGACTGGATATTTCAATGCTTATTTTCTGCATCTACAAAGATGGGAAATTCTACAAAAGCATTTAAGCATTACTCTAAGACAATCTTGCGATACCCGTTGGGAAGCTAAAATAGATTCGGTTAAAGCAGTGTATGCACAGTTTGAACAAACTCATAACAACCTAGAAGAATTCATTAATGTAAATGGATTATACAGCGGTATCTGAAACTAAAAATTTATTGGATTCAATACAAGAAATGTCAATCATTTTGTTTAATAGTATGGTTAGCAATATTGTGCAAAATTGGCATTATCAATGAATTATTTCAAGTAAGCACCATTTGTTCCCAATATTTGCCCAAAAACTTAGGGAAAAAATTAACATGTATTTGACGAAACGAAAGTGCAAGAATAATTTCCTGAATATTTTTTCCTATTGAAAATGGTCATTTAAAGCATTTCATTGCAAATACTTGTAATCTTAGATAATCTCAGTTTATTATACCTGATTTTCGTTTATTTTTGTGACTGACAGACCGGCTTTTTAGTATTATAGATAAGTTCGATCCAAATATGATAAACACAATTTATAAAGTAGATACGTGATTTCAAACAAAATCGTTGGGAAAGCCAAATAGATGCATTAAAACCACCAAGGTATCAAGTAGGAGGGATATAAAATGCTTTACTTGCTGTTTGTAATTATTCGTAGATTGACAACTCTATAAAGGCGTCTGGACTATTAAGGTGTGTTAAACAATTTAAGTCAGTGATACATAACCGGCTGCCCGCATGTGGTCTGGCAGTCTTTTCTGAGTGGCCCAGTCATGGCCCATTGCACTAAGAAATTCAATATTAGAGAACAATGTACTAAAAATTTAGCAAGAAATTCTTTTAATCAAGCAATTAGATATATCGATTTTGTAATCCGCTCTTTAATAGTAGAATGTAGGCAAGGGGCTTGGTCATTGATAAAAGGAAATAAAAATTATCCCATAACAATAAAAAAGTTAAAAATAAATGTTTCTGTGTGTGTTTGATAGAAAAGTTAACTAAGTATTAAAATAAAAGCCAAAAATTAGTTTTACAAATTTTGTCAAAGTTGCTTTGGTCTAATAGTGTGTCTTTTCCATTATCTGCATGTTGCGGCCTGCATGAAATAACTGCCATGTGATGCAGCCCGCGTGAAACAACTGCCATGTGATGCGGCCCGCGTGAAACACCTATCATGTCTTTGCGGCCCGGTGGTAACAAAGGTTGAGTACCCCTGATCTAAGATCTTATGCTGCATTGTAATTTGGTACAAAATCTCTTAAATTGTTTCAATCCTATAAGTAAGCTCTTGCAGATAAAAGACTATGATTTACCATCTGCTATGAAGCTCTTGAAAAGTTGTAAAGATTTTTTCATGGATCTTAGATCGGACACAGCCTTGCATGAAATGCTTTGCGATGCTTGAGAACTCGCCAACGAAACTGACATACCGGCTAATTTTGAGTTCACCAAGCCACGTCATAGAGTTCGAGTGAGTGAATATTAACGTCGCACTGTTCAGCTGCACGAGGGCCTTTGGCGGCGGACCGCGTAATTTTGAACCATGGTCAAGTGACGTGGATGAGACCTGAGCTGGCACCCCCTCTCCTAACTACCATACCACACCAATGGGAGGACGTTTCAGCTCTCGACAGATTTAACGTGCCATGGAGTTCAAAGAAGGAATGTTAATTTCGACTATGAGGCATGAGATGATCCGATAGAAGATCATGCTTTGAAATATAAGTCACAGTTTTATTTTTTCACATTACATAATGATATCAATGCACTTGAATCCAGGTTTGATTTGATCAGTATCCACAGCAACTATTTCCAATTTTTATACAACATTTGTGATTTAAAATATACTCCTCAAAATGACTAACTAAAGTATTGTAAAGATCAAAAGAAACATTGTTAACTGATGGGAATTCACCAGATATAAACGCGCTGGATCTGGCAGACGAGATAATAGCGGCTCTGGCTTTGCTAAATAAAAAAGAAAGTCCAATTGAGATTTTAAAATTCATATCAAACCTGGATTTTGCTCCAAATCTCGGTATAGTTTTAAGGATATTGCTTACTCTCCCAATAAGTGTGGCAAAGTGGAGAAAGGAGTTTCTTCGAATTAAAATTAATTATATAAAATTTTTACGCTCCAGAACTACCGAGGATCGGCTAAACGGCTTGACAACAATAGCCATTGAACATGAACTGGCTGAAGAAATTAATGTTAAAGAAATAAAAAAATTCTCAGAATTAAAAGTGAGAAAGAAACACATAACTCTCGGTTTAAATGTATTTTTAATATGTAATTAAGTTTTAATATTTAGTGGTTCTATAATTTGTTTTAGTATTTATTTAATATCTGTATTTTATAATTATACACTAGAAATGACTTTTCTTTTTTTTCTGTGCAACCCTAATTTATTTTAATTTAGTGCCAAATAACATAAATTAATAATTTTTTTTTGTTAATCGAAATTTCAACATTGATAGCAATTTTTTTGCTCACGTTTTATTTTACCATTAAGCATGGGAAAAGTTTACGTTATCTCTTTTAATTCTTGTTATAAACAGGAGGTGGCGTTTTATCTCTTCGCCCGGGGTGGCGAAACTGCTAGCGCCGGTCCTGAAACTAGTTATATAATATCACTTTTGATCACAAACACAGATCGAAATCATTTACTAAAGAAGATTTTATTAGTGAATGCTTAATTAAAGCGGAGGAATTGGCGTATTTACTCGAATCTCAGCTGCACTTTTTTTCCAGTGTTAATGCTACTGAAAATCGGGTGCGACTTATAGTCGAAGGGAGAGAAATTTGTTGGTTTTTTGTATTTAGTGCAAGTACGGGGGTATGTATGTAATTTAAAGTTTATAATACTATTAAAATAAATAATTATTCACTTTTCTTATTAGTTCTCATTTTAAATTTATTTTAATTTCGTAAAATTTGATATAGATAAACCCTTTTACACTATTTTTCATTTTTCACACAAACTTGTTGAAAATTTGGTGTGCAGCATAGAATCGATGGCGGCTTAGATTTAAGGGAAAAAAACTGTATATATCCAGCACAAAATTTTTTTTTAAAGTGTAAGTTTAAGTCTAAATTCTGTAACCAGCAGGAATGATGTAATAGTCAAGAATTGTAGTCCAGTCGAGTCATGTATTATGCATAATAGATTACACATAATAATGAAATTGCTATTTTGTTACCAAATATACACATAAATTAAATATTCTTACGCTTATCTAACGGTATAAATATTAAATTGATGTTATTGTTATACTAAAATCAATAATTATATGAAATTCAAAACTTGTTTTTTAATCTATATGTATATGCAGCATAAAATATATCATGTCTATTATTATACAACGCTTTTAACAACAATGAGATATATTTCAGAATTTGTACTGAGAAAACGACGGGAAAAAAATTTGTAATATCCATTCTTTTGTTTGTACTTTTTTCATTTAAAATTTGTCTGAATATTTTTGAAATACACGTGCTACTATTGATACTGCTGTTCATAATTAAAAGTAATATAGTGAAATTATTATTTGCGTATTTGTGTTTGAAAATTATTTAATTATATTTCACAGAGAAGAATTTGTCTAAGAAGAAAATTGAGACAATTCTTTGTTGATTTTCTATGTTTTACATGGTACCTAGCTCACCGAGAGCAATAGAATTCTGGGCGTTTCATCCAAAAAGTGCAACTTTTAACCCCCATTGTCCAGTTCATTGGAAACATCCTCCTCAATGGAGTTGTCTCGTGTTCCATTGTCCTTGAACTAGTTTCTGTTCATTTGTAGTGTTAATCAGTCGTGCTGGTAACTTTATTTCTTGTAGCTCGAAAATGTCAAAACGTAAGTGCTTGAGCATCAAAGAAAAAAAATTCTTTAGGAAGTGTGGATAAAGGTGTCAAAAAACTTTCCTTGCAGTTTTCCTTTCTTTCTTTTTGGTAGGTAAGATACATAAAATAAATATTATTTACAAAAAGGTGTGAATAATTACTTTTTTAAAAAATATATATAGTGTTTATGAATTTAAAATTTGTTTTATGTTGTTTATAAAGAAAATTGAAAGATGAACCTCTATGTAACAAATTTTCCATATAGCAAACTTTTTTTCGGGATTTTGTGACTTCGTTATATAGAGGACCAACTGTATATATTTATAAATGTGTATTCTTTTTATGGTAGGTGACTCTGAAATCGGTATCTGATTCTTCAACTGTATATCATGCAGAAGAATCTAATTCCGAGGATTCTGTGCCAAGTAATATAGAATTCCAATTATAAATATAATTTCTTTGTATAATGTCAGCAAATTATGCCACTAGTCTTATTTTATTCTTTTAGGATTAATTGTATATTATAAAATTACTTTTCATTGAATTTTTTATCTTATGGAAATATGTCTGCAAAAAGGAAAAGAAAATTAATATTTTTTATCTTATTTTTATTAAAAGTTTTTGCACATTGTAATGTGATTATATAATAATTTTTTTAATAATTTAATTAAACATTAAAAAAGTTTATTTTTCAAGTTTAATCTTATTAGGTGTTAAAAATTGTTACAATTAACATTTTAACGTACTTATTTACAGTTTTGTCTGGTATTTTCAGGTTAAAATGTTTCAATTTCTTCCATATTAAGACCAGAATAAAGTTTTCTATGCAGTAGTACATCTAGATATACAATGTGATTCTAAAATCAAGAGGCAAACTTTGCAGGGTGGTAGAGCTCACTAAAACTAGCAATTTTTGTGTCGAAATATATGGGCAGAAGTGCCGCCTTGAGTCACAAACAGAAAAAATAACACACACACACATTAAAAGAAATATAAAATGCTTATTAGTGGCATACTTGATGAGTTATTCCAAACAGAAAATTTTAAAACAGTTTTAGAAATTTCCTCCATCAATCGTCATGCATGCCTAGCAACTTCTATGGCATGATAGGCTGACACTGTTGGCGATAGTTGAAGGCAGCAAAGCGGTGTGCTAGTGATCTGCTGCGCTACCAAAAGCGGCATTTGCATTTGAGATTTAAGTTATTAAGGGTGATTTTACTATTAGTGAAAAGGTAGAGATGCATCTAATGTATGCTGCTACTAATGGTAGCGGCAGAACAGAGCTGTGGCTATACAATAATGCTTTTCAAGTAGATGCATGCCTGAATCACAGTGTTTTAGTGATTACATCAAAGGCTGTGTGAAAATGGTTAATTTATTGCTATTATTGATGGAAGGGGTAGATCAAGGACTGTACGACACACACACTTGGAAGAAGTAATCTTGGACAATGTGGATGAAACACCTGGCACAAGTACAAGTACATTGTCTATACGTCAGTTAACTATTCGTTTGGAGAGTTTTATTGCTTGACTGTTGGTGGATGTAATTTCTAAGACTGTTTTAACATTTTCTGTACGGAATCACTTGTTAAGTATGCTGCTAATGAATGTTTTACTTATCCGTTAATGCATGTGTGTTATTTTTTCTGTTTATGCCTCACAACACTGCACTTCTGCCCATGTATTCTGAAGCAAAAATTGTTTGTTTTAGTGAGCTTTACCACCCCTCAATGTTTGTTCCATAATATTAGAATCATCCTGTAGTTCATAAAAGAAATTTATCCTTAAGTGTTTCTTATAAATTTGCAATTTCATTTTGAAATTATTTTTTGCTATTTAAAAAGTTAATTTGCTGCTTTAACTTTCTCCTGATAGCCATATAATATCAGCAATGTTGTGACTACTGGTAGAAAAAAAAACCTTGGAGAAAACTTATTACATATAAATTACTTTCAATTTTTGTTTTGAAACAGGACTTATATGTATAATATATGTATATATATTTGGCATTTCTGTATTTATCCTTATTTTTCAAGTATAACTTTTATCCTGACACTTGATAGTTAATATTAAAAAATTAGAAATTATGAAGTAAAAATGCATTTTTTTTGTCATTTTTGTATTTTTTGTTATTGTATTTCTGCTGTTAGGTGTGTAATGTGTCTTTGGTGTGACATTTTATTATTTTCTACTTATAATTTTCATGCTTTCATTTTTCATTAAATTCAAATTTATTTAGTACTTTTGCTTTTCTATAAGAATAAAACCAGTTATTAAGGCTTTGTTTTTATTATTAAAATTAATTGTATGAAAACTCTCAAAAATATTCGAATTTTAGCCGTGGAAAATATGTTATATTATGTGATGGGATTGGGACCTTAATCTCCTTCAAATAGGCTTCAATACTTGTACCTTCACACACTTAGCACACTGATTTTTCCTCTACCAAAAACACTTCTATAAGGCTTCCTTTGGAATGGTGATCACATTTTCCATTATGTTCTGCATAATATTTTCTCACTCTCAAAATGGTAATCACTCTCAAATCTCTCTACCTTTTGAAAACAATCAGAAGTCACAAAGATCCATGTTTTAAAAGTAGGAAGGTTGATGAAGGATAGGAATTTCATGTTTCAATAAGTAGATGGAGATTTTTGTTTTGTTTTGCTGACAGCAGTTTAAGAATAAATTTTGCAGCCATTCTGCTGATGTTGGAATCATCATGCAAAATTGCATGTGTAGATGCTGTACTGATTCCAACCTCTTCGGAGTCTCAATCTCTTGTTTCCAGATTTATCTCTTTGGCTTCTGAGAATGCAGGTAATTCTCTACTGATGTGTGACCCATTTTTGAATAGATTGAACCACTTCATTTGTTACCACTGTAGCATTTTGTCCAAACACCTGTTGAAACATGAATTGTTTTGCTTTGAGGATTACCAGATTTTTGACAAAATTTAAAGCAGTATCTTTTCTTAACTCGTTTACTCATCTTGAGAAATAAAGAATGTCCAAAAAGTACCTCATTCAGGGGTAGCACATAACAACTGACAAACTCAAACACAGAGCAAAATTCAAGCATGTGCATTAAACTGTCTCCTTTTACTGTTGTCAACCTAGCATCATCAGTGCAGTGTGCAGTAAAGTTCAAGGCCAGATACTTTTTAGATAGCCATATCATACCCTTAAAAATCACATGTAGTTTTCCCTTTTTAAAACTTATAAAAAATTCTGTTGATACAACATATTTTATTTTAACTTTTGAACTTTCTTATTTAATTTTCAAGAATCTTTCTTTCCGTTTCCTTTTTGATTTTAGTTTCAAGTTCGGGCAAGGAAAACTCTGCTCTAATCCATGAAGGTAAATAACATCTATTATAATTTAAAGTTTTTCTTTCATTTTAACAACTTATCAGTTTAATTTTCAATTACTTTAATAAAATTAAGCCTGTGTGACATAAAAAATATTCTTGCCCACATTTTTAAAAATACTTTCTTCTGTTGTTTCTACTAAAATGGAAATTATTTTTGAAAGTTTTATACCAGTGATTCATATGTATATTTATATTGAATACTCAAGTGATCTTCAGTTTATCCTTGGAAAAAGGATTTTATAATTAATAGCTTTAAACAGGAGCAAAACAAAATTTTTAAAAAACAATATTCAAACTATTTGCTAAAAAATTCTTCAAAAAATTGAGACAATCAGAAATTAAATTGTATTGTAATATAGTTTGGTATATATGTGAAGTAACATCTCAGCAATATTCTGTTTATGAAAGTCTTTTCTTTCTTTATGTAATATTGGGAAAAAAATGTGCAAGAGAATCAAAGTAATATGTTTAGTTTAAAGATATTGCTATGATGTGGAAATGCTGTTCTCCCTCTACCTAAATTTGTTTTGGAATACTAAAGAAGTGTTCATAATTTGACTATTTTAAATGTAGCTTCCAAAGTTTATTTTTCCTTGAAATAAAAGAATAAAGACAGTTTTATCATGAGAACCTTTAACATTTCATCTTTGTACCTTACAAGCTATTTGTAACTAACTTACTTTGTGATACTGTAAATCAGAAGGGGGGAATCTTTTTGAGATTTATAGACCTCCTTTATAAAAGATCAACTGTGATTAATAATTAATTTAAAAGTTTTGATACATATTTTTACCATTGATGTAAACTTTCATTAAAGGAAAAAGAATTTTAAATTAAAAGTCAAAGTGTGAAGGGAAAGAATATTAAAATATTTTTCTTTCATTATTCATTTTTACTTAATTTACTTACTTTAATCTTAAAATAATAAATAAAACACACACAGTCTAATTGCATCGATACATATTTGTCATGGTTCATAATTACTAACTAAATTGCAGGTTAAGTATGTTGCGAGTTACTGTATTAATATAAATTGAGCAACAGTCAATAAGAGTTTTCTGTGTGATTTCAGTGTGATACATGAAAAATAAAATAACATCTTTATCAAGACATTTGAAATAGATTAAGAAAATTGAGTTTGTTTAATCAACAAATCCCCTATAGAGGATTGTTTTCTATTGGCATTTTATTTCTTAATCTTGCATGACAAATTATATTTGCTGTGTCCTAATTCAAGGTCCCTGTTACTTGGAAGGTCTTACAATGTGTGATTTGAATCTGTTTTGGTACATCTTCCTCTTATTCATTGTTAGACACTTCTTCACTTAAAGTGTTTGTTCTTGTTTCTATTGCTGAGATTATTAATTATTATAAAAATCACTTATGAGAAAATAAATCCTTACAACTCTTAAAGTTTGATCAATATAAAATGGTTAGAAAGTAAAAGGCCTACAGAGCTGATCTAATTGAGCACAGGATTTTGAAATTTTTCATGCAAAATATTAATTTGATCTGAAGCATTTCATTTTAGCAAATTCCTATGAGTAAAATATAAAGAAAAAAGTATTAGTGTTATGCCAAGTCATATCATCCAAGCAAAATTAAAATGAAAAATGAGAATTAAAGTATCACGGTGTCCAGAAGTGCATATTTACCAACTTATACACTCACTGAGTAAAATCTATGCTTATTTGCCACAATTGCTCACTTTTATGGATTTTCGCAAAATTTTAGTCTTTCATTTTTGTCTTAATTTCTTTATGAATATTTTCAGAATTCTAATCAAATAACTGAATCAGCATCACTTTGCATTACTGATACTTTATTATTTGTAAACATATTTTTTTTCAGTTGAATATAAAACACCATTTAGCCATTTTATATAAATAAAACAAGTATTTTTTTTAACTCTTGTTTTGTACCAATGTGCTCTATGTCTTACAATTTTACAAGTTCATATTTTTAAATGGCAGATGATATAACTATTACGAATCAGTATAATTGTGTCATGTTTCATTTATATGTATCTGATTGTTTTTGTTTTGTCTACAAAAATGAATTTTTGCAATTTATAGAACTAAAATCTTCCTTTTGTTATATTGTGGCTTTGTATGAAGATAATGTTTGATGAGATAAGGTTTTAAAAATACTTAGCATAAATTTCCTCCCCCGTATTTTATTCATAGTTAAAACTATGTAAAGATCATTTAAAGATCTTATATTGAACTGAAACCTTGATATTACTGTCTAATTTGACTGATAGTTTACCTTAGACAATCTGACAAGTTTTTTATAGTGTATGTTTGACTGATTTAATTAAATATTATTTAAATACGATGAACCAACATTGAATATGAAGTCAGTTTATACGTATATAGATAAAATTTTGAGGTAAGCTTTGTAAAAAAATCCATGAAAAATTTATTAGTATTCATTGTATAAATTGTCAAGGCATGTATACTATAATTCAGTATAATATATATGTGTTTGTCTAAAAGTTAAATTTTCTATTTACAGATGATATTCCAAAAGAAGAACCCGCTCAAAAATTTAAAGGTATCAATGTATTAAACACCTATTTTAAATGTGAATGGTGTAATAAAAATCAAAGAATAACTCGCTGTACTCGATCTAGACGTTTTTGTTCAATTTCTTGTTCAAAGAGATATAATGTGGCCTGGTCCAAACGTGTTGGTATTTTTGAATTGCCACCAAAAAGTGAAACAGGTAAACTGACTGCTTTTGATAAACTAACACGTAAACTAACACTGTTTTGGTAAGTTTCTCTTATGAACTTGTAAATTCACACAGTATTAGTCAAAATACTTCTTTTTGAGGGAGTAATGCACATATCTAAAGGAAGGCCTACAATATATTTAGATTATTATGCTGAGGCCATAAAGAAAAATATTGTACATGTGATTTTCCCCTCACCCCTGATGTAACAGGTTAAATATTTATATTTAAATGTTAACACAGGTTTTGTGTCTCATTGAGTCATAAATGTTGTTATCATAGAAATATTGTAGTAAATCCTTCATTGTAAGTTCAATTCACTGAGCTGTATTCTTACTAACAGCTTTAAAGGAAATTTAGAACTGATTTGTAACAGTGTTTTTTTGTATAACTATTTATGTGATTGTGGTAGTCAACTATAGTTATAGTTAGCTATGGTAGCTGGTGTTGTGTTAGTTGAACTGTATGTTTAAGTTCTGATTCCACTAAATACTTGTTATGTAGTAGGGCTCATATGAATAATTTAATTAGTTGAAATCCATTATTGATCACAAAGCTCTCATTTTAATGTGGAAGGAATCGCCTTAAGCTGAGTACTTTGCTTGTTTTGTCACATCTTCTTACTCCTTTTTCATGAAGATTTCTGAACAATTGAAATCTTGTGTTGAGAGATCTTTCCCTTCCTGTGCACACACAAACACAACACACACGACTCACTAAGCAATATTAAATTTGCTGTAATTTTTTTCTACCTTCAGTCTTTTGCCTCCCTCCCCCCACAAATCTTTTGCGCCCTCGGCACCTGCCTAACATAACTAAGCAGAAAAGTGGTCCTGATGTTTGATGGACAATAACTGAATTTCTACAATTATAAAAATAACTGTATTAAGTTATATTTTACCTTGATAATTGCTACTGTCCAAAAAAATCTCAATATAGTTATATCATTGAATTTGATTTGTTCTAAATTATACTCCCCCCTCCCCCCCTTGCTTCTCGCTTTCGTCAAAATCACAGGGTGAAATTGCCCTCTTTATTTCTCATGCCCGTGATATTTCCGGGCTGGAGTGTTCAAAAGTAACACGCTAAAAAAAATTAAAACTATCAATTTCTTATGCCCGGAATCATGTTTATTTCTCACCAGATGGCAGTACCAGATTATTAGTAACGTGTTTAAAGAATTGTTTTATTTTAAACTAGATGTCAGCACAATCAAAAAATATATATTTGCGATATGTTTTTGTAACCTTAGCTCAGTTACTTAGTTCCACTTTCCTTGAATACACCTCTGTGATAATATATATATATATTTAATGTTATTCATTATGGAGTTAGCCAGGAATTGGATTCTACTAATTATAAATAGATCTGAGAGTGATTCTGAAATAACTGATTGTTTTGAAAGTTCGGTTAGTGAATCTGTGAGAGCAATGATGATTGATCTGTACTGTTGTGTGATGTTGGCTTTTTTATTTCATGTTTTGAAATTTATCTCACAAGAGAAATTACTAATGTGTATTTACATTATGCATAAGTGTAATAAAATTCTTCTTTAATGTTAAAAACATGTTTTTTTTGTTTTTCTCTTTGCCAGAAAACCATCATTTAGTCACAATACCCCTTAATGTTGGCTTTTCTTAAAAAATTAATTATTGTATTTCAAGCTAAAAATTTGCCTAAAATTTAAATACATAGATTGAACATACATTTAGTTTTGTATCATTTTCGTGAATAAAAAAAAATAAGCAGTTTTATGACCGTTTTCTTCAAAATTACGCAACCGTTAAGGAGGTCAATCACAAATTTCAATTGCTTAAGATATAGGAAAAAGTTAAATGCTGAGAAATAGTTTTATACTATCTGCATGGCCTGGTGTTGCACAGGCTTTCTCCTTCCCTCATGATGCCAGTATTTCTTTCCAATTTTCTTTTTCAGAATTACTTAGACTTCTTTGCCCCATCATATGGGTTTCTTTCACCTCCGTTTAGCCCGGTGTTCCACGGGCTTTTATCAAGCATATAACTTAATCGCCATGTGAATTTCCTCTTCCCCTCATGATGCCCCCACTTCTGTAGGGGTGTGCACGCACATGATGTTAGTGATTGTTATAATTATGTCATTAATAATCATTTTTAGTTTCTGTGATTACTGATTCTAGCTACATGGCCTGGTGCTTTGCACAGACTTTCTCTTCTTTTATAAATTTTTCCTTCTCAATACCAGCACATAAAGGGGGATGTCATTAAAATGCCCTTTTTCAAAATATCTTCCACCTCTTCACCCAGTCGGATGGTATGTTTCAGCTGCACTTAGCCCCGTGTTGCACAGGCTTTTTCCAAGAGTATAACTTTATCCCAATGGAAGTTTCCTTTTTCCCTCTTGATGCCAGCACTTCTGTGTGAGGATTTATGCACAATGTGTGTGATTTTTATACTTATGTCATTAAAATTATCTTTTGCGAAATGTCTTCAATTTCTTTTTCTTTGCAGACAAGTTTTTTTTCCTTCAGCTTAGCTCGGCGTTGGGTTTTTTCGTGTATAAAACTCTTTTTCAGTTTTATTTTCCCCAGTGATAAGATCTTTAAATTCTATTTTTTATTTCTAATTTACAGAACTAAGAGTTTTATCCACAAAAAAAAAAGACAACTTACTATTTTATTAAATAATTAGTTTTGTAATGAATAATAAAAAACAATACTGATTTTGTTTTTGAAAAAAAATATTAATTTATATAAATTTTTATTAAATAATGAATGAGAAAAACTTACCATTAACTATTGAAATGACTGCTTATTTCTGCATGTTTGATTTCATTCCATTAAAAATATGTAACTATAACAAAATGTATGGGAGAAAACCTAGACTTGGGGTATTCAGTGTATAAAGGAAGTTCAAAATGTAAATAATACTATGATGAAAACATTTCAGCATTTTCTTATATTCTTAAAGTTTTTCACTCTAAATTGCTTTTTTAAAATTAAAGAAAACTATCAGTTGTAATGTATCAGAAAGTTCTCTTTCTTCACATGCTCCATAAGCCTCAAAATGGTCAATTCTGTCATAGGTTTATCACAATGAATTATTACTGGCATCTGGTGATTTTAGCAATTGTTTTTGTTGCACTTTTATGCCTCCTTGAAATAGAAAAGTGCCTTTTTTAAAAAATATTTTATGTGCAAAAAAAAATCTAAAATTATATACGAAATTTTATTAGAGTTTTTAAAAGTGGTTTTACAATATTCCATCTCATTTTAACTTGGCAGCGTTGAGAAAGATATGCAGTGTACCAACCTACTTGAAAAATATAGTGTAACTTTCTTTTTGGGGGGAATTTAATTCCTAGAAAATATATAGAAATTTTTAAAAAATGTAAAACACTGTCGGAATTGGAATATTAATTAATATATTTCAAGTTAATCACATATTTTTAATATGGGATTAACTTAACATTTATTTTTTAAACAAAAAGTTAATTAATACTGTCAATAGAGCAACATCATGAAATTCCAGTTTGGCTGAAAACAAATTTTCAATGCCAACTTATGTCATTGTTATAACAATAAAGTTGTTGCAACAATGCAGACAAACCTAAGGTGGCCTCAAAAGCCAGTTTTTTAAACATTGTTAATTAATATCTTTTCAACTAATTACAATATCGGAATATAAATGGTCAAAATGGCTTCCTCGGATCATTCCCAATCTTTTGGTACCTTCGGCGAGTTTCTGCGTGGTGCGGTTTGTGAGAAGATGGATGCGTATAGATAGATAGATACATACATAGATACGTTTGTTTACCTACGGATTTTAATAGTGTAGATTAATATAGATAGATAGATATGTTTGTTTTCCTTACGGATTTTAATAGTGTAGATTATACATTTAATTATAAATTAATTCCATTGGTGATTTTTGATGAATTTCAGCATATTTTTGTTTGTGCTTGAAAATGTTAACAATTATCCTTAAGGCTGTTTCAAATAGGTTGCCATAACTAATAGAATATTTTTGAGATTTTTTTCTGGCATGTAGTTAAGCATTCTTGGCAATAAATCATTGGCATGGAGTTGTGGTCGCTGTAGCCTAGTGATCAAGGTCATGGACTTGTGGCTGGCATGTTACGAGTTCGAGCCATAGACCCCCCGAAGACTCAGCTTGCAAAGGGGGCCAATGCATGTTAAATATGTTGAGTCTCAGAAGTCCTCCCATTGGTTTAGTGTGGAAGTTGGAAGACGGGGTGCCAGCTCAGTTGTCAACCTCATCACTTGACCATGGTTCAAAATTAGGAGGTCCATTGTCAATAGCCCTTATGCAGCTTTGTAGTGCGACATAAATATAACTCTCACATTGCCATGGAGTTAATTCACTTGTTCTATTTTTTAAAAATTTTCTGAACTATATTATGATGCTTTAGTTTTTTTTTCATTCACATGAGATAAATATAAATTATTTTGAATTTGTTTGTCACATCTAGCTTAATGATTTACTATATGATTTAACTGAGGATGCTTTGTGTATGCATAATCATACTTTTTTATTTAATCTTGGTGCTGAAAGTATCAGTTATATGTTATGTTATATAATGTTTTTTTTTGGAATTTAAAATCAAAATGTTTTTTTTTTCATTTTTTTTTCATTTATTTCAAAGAATTTCAAATAAATTAATATTAGCTATATTATTCAGGTTTATTATCTATGTAGTAAAAAAACATCTCCATACTCACCGACTTTTCTCTTTTTAAAAATATTCATAGTTAAAAACATTCATTCATGTTGAGGATTAATTTAAAAGCTTTAAAAAAATTTTTAAAGTAAATTTTAAAAAATGTACCAGATTTTATAATTTTAGAAAATTTAGGGATATTAAGAAGAAATGTGATTCTTTAATTTTGTGGGGGGTAGAATGGGGTGGAAATTAATGTTGTAACATAGGATGGATGTAAACTAAAAATGTCCCATGTTTATTAAGCAATTTTGTATATCTTTCCTTTTGTCATGTACAGAATGTTGAGGCACTATGTGAATTTATATTGCTCTTTGGCAAGCTGTTAATAATCTTTAAAAATGACAAAAATGTATTGTTTAGATTTATATAGCTTTGGGACATATATAGTATAAAAATGTTATATTTAGTTCTTTTTATGAAATTTTTTAAATTGCAATTTTGAGTTGATATAGTGTAGATTGTACACTAAATGCATTTTAAACTACTGACTTGATGTCATTTTTAGCAGGATTTTACATCATATATCCAACTTATTATTTCTTAAAATAATTAGAAAAGTTATAAAGAATTTTAATTTTTTTTGTCTTATATAGATGGAATTGGATAACCTTTGAGGATTGAAGTATTTCTCTTATTCAGAAAGAAATTATTAAATGAATTTTTTTTGTAATATATATTAAAACCTGTTATTTTTTTAATCAAATCATTTTTTAAAGTTTCATTTATTATTTTCTCTTAATCAATTTAAAATGTTTATTAACAGATTAATAAAAATATTACATTACCTTTGAAATGAAATTGAATTTTTATATTGATGAACCCCAAGGAAATGTTTCTTTTTAAATGAATAGTTTTTAAATTTTTTGATTTATTAAGAGAAACATTTTGAATCATTGGAAGAAAGCATACATTTGTAGCAGCCTTAGATTAGAAATTTAGTTATGTTTATTACAAATAGATAAATTTTAAACTTTGACTCTGTTTTATTATTGTGGTTTATTATTTATATGTATACATAACTAAAAAGAAATGTATTTTTGCAGTAAGTCGTGGTAGAGGACGTCCCAGAGGCAGAGGGCGTGGACGTGGCCGAGGTCGCCCTCCTAAGCCTAAACAGGAAGAAGTAGAGTTGAATCTTCCATTACGCAGAAGTTTGCGACAGAAAGTAATTGATGTTTAGGACTTTTAAATCAGGATTTTTTATTCTATTATTTTCTGAGAAGCCCCTGTTAAGTTAACAGTTATTTTGTATGCATTATTTTTTTTATACTTATACAAGGCTACCAAACATAATGATTCTAAGATTTGATATTTTTTTTTGGTTATCAGAGTCTACTTGTTTATCAAACTTCATTTTCAAGTACATGTATATTGATCCAACAAAGCTTGTGTTGTGCTATTTAATAATTAGTAGTTATTTGTATCCATGAACAATATTAGAATTATTACAATTATTATAAAAAAAATTGGCTTCACCAGTTCTCAGTTCTTTGCTTGTGGCTAGTTTAAAACTATTTCTTGTGTAATTATTTTCAAAATGGAGGGAAAAACTGTTGCTAAAAAATGCAGCAATGATTTTATTTCTTAAAAAAGAATCTTTAGAACTTAAAATGAGATTGATCTTTCCTTTCATTGCATGCAATCTTACAGTATGCACAAAGTTTTTCTAAATTTGTTTTTAATTTGGAAGGAATTATTTTTTGACTTTAAATGGATTCGATACAAAATTAACCTGTATACTTTATAGGATATTTTAAAATTACCATAAGTAAAATAATTGAGGGAGATGCAAACAAAACCACTGATGTAGAAAATTCAATGAAAGGCTTTATGCAATTTTTAAGCATTTTTTTTGTTGTTATTTCTGTTTGATATCATAATGTATTTTAAATAATCTGCAATTGTATTTTTTTCTCCTCTAATTTTTTACTTATTTCAAATTTAGAGCTGTTTTAAAAAATTCTTTTTTGTCTGTATCTTTCATGTATAGGGTTCAATTTTTATAGATTTTAAATAAAGTAACTTTGTTTTATTGTGCAAAATATGTTATATTTAAATATAAATCTTTAATTAGTATTTCTGATTCCTTTTGAATTATTAAAATGTTTAAAGTATATTTTTACTGTATTTCATTATTTAAAAGAATGTTTCTGAATTTAAAAATAAAACTATTAGAAGCTGTTTAGTTTTCATCGTATTTTAAACTGAAAAGTTTTATGCAAAAGTGTATTTTTGTCAGTGAATAGCTCACTTAAATATTCTACTAAATTGTGTATGTATAGTATACTTAGAGAAAATTAAAATAATTGTCCCCCAGCTTTCGGTTATTTTCATTTACTATTATTTAAAAAAAAAGTTGTGAATTTGAAAGATATCAATTTATTACTCAACAGATAAAGAATTGTTGATATTAATAATAGATATTCTTAGGAATACATAATTTGAATCATAAAATCGTTTTTCAGAAAATAAAAATGTTTACTTTTGTATTTAAGAATATTTAAAATGTATTTACAATTTCCTTGCAATTAATTATATTCATTAAAAAATAACCCAGAAATTGTTTTTTGTAACCCTATTAAATAAGTTTTCTTTTTGAAATTTTTGATACAACTTTTAGATATTTTTTTAAAGAGTTAAATACACATATTTGAAGAAAATAGCTCCCCCCCCAAACCAATTTCTTCATTTAGAATTCGTTACTTATATATGAGTCATATTTAGAAATTAACTTCTTACCACAATATCAATTTATTTGCACAAGTAGTTTAAAGATTGTCATATATGTATAATAATGTAATGTATATTAATTGCACAAGTAAATTAAAGAATGTTACATACATGTATATATACATTCAATTTGCAAACTATATTACTCGTTTTTTAAAAAGGTGATGAAGAACTCATGATCACAGTATGTAACTGCGTCACCAGTTTTATTTCTGAATACGCGAAATTAATCACTCTTATTTATAAAATGAATTTCTTTTAGGATGATGTTGAATTTATTGGGACTGTTATAGGAGAAAGTGCTACTGAAATTAAGGATAGCAGTTCAATGGTTATTGAAAATCCTGGTTCTAGCCAAATGGATTGTGAAGATGTCTCTCCTCTAAATGAAATAGAATTAGATTCCTCACTTGAAAGTTCAATAGTAGGTTCTATTTCTTCCGAAACTGAAAAAGTAGCTACTAGTGCTCCTGGAAAATCGCCAGATTTGTGGTCCGTAAGTATAAATTTAGATTTTTTGGAATTTGTTCATCATGTTTATTCAAATAATTATATTTTGTCATATTTTTGTTCTTTTAAATACATCAGCTAGCTATTCAGTTATTTATTTCTATTAAACCTGCATATCCTTCTAAATAGTTTTGAAAGTTGTCACATGATTTTTTTTTTTACTAAAATGCATATTTATTTGAACATTGTTTTAAAGAATTTATTTATTTACACCATTTTTCAATTTTAAGATATTACTAAGCTCTTTGTTGAGTTATTTAGGATTTGAGATATTTAAGATCTGTTGCATACTCAGCTATTGAAGTATTTTAATGTATTTGAGGTTTAAAATTTTCATATCTTACAATGGTAAATATGCGAAGTTTTGAAATTTTAACTTTAACATTTTCAGTATCTTAGTGCTTTTGTATATTTTCATTTTAATATTGGATGAATTTATATTGATTTTTATGGTAATTAACTTTTGTTATACTTATTTCTTTGTGCCTGAATAGTGTGGCAAATATCTCAGTTTTTGAAATTTTAACTTTTAAATTTAAGATTTTTATAAATTTGGATACTTTTATTTTTAACCTATCAAGTTGTTATAGGGAGAAGGTTGATACTCTATCAAACTTAATCCCACCTTTTGGTTCTAAGTCCAAGGTTGAACTTCGTTAATTTATAACTAAATTTAAAACTTTATTTTTATTTTTTTTCACCCTTGAGGTTTTGGATTAGGACTTCGTATTTTGATATTTTGTTAATTATTATCATATTGCACACACATGCATTAGACATTTGCATACATGCACACTAAAATCTCAGTCTTGTGAATCTGATGCAAAAATTGAAAAAATAATTTAGAAAATGCACAAAACTTATTCCCTACTATATTTGCTCCATTTGTTCCTTTTTTACAAGCTTCAAAAAACTCCTATAGTTCATAATTTTTTTTAAAAGATTTATTAATTTATTAGTTAAAATTTAAAAAGGTAATTTTTATCCATATATTTTTAGATGTAATTTCTTAAAGTAACTTATATTTTCCTTCTCTTAAATACATGATTATATTTTGTTACATTTCCCCCTGTGTTTTCTTGAGTATTTTAATCTAGAATATGAATAATTCCCTCTCTTGTATTTTTGTATTTGAGTGAACAGCATTTTTTAAAAAATCTAATGTTAAATTTACATTGATGTGATCAATAGAAAGAAGCTTTTTTTACTGCCACAACTGCAAGTCACAAACTGAATACCATCTCTTTAATACATTGCATACATATATTTATATTGTATATTCGAAACTTTGTGGGACAGTTTCATCAAATGTGTGTAAAATAGTTTTTGATTTAAGTTTATGTTGTAAGTCCTTTTCTGTTTAAAGTTGCTTTACATTTTTATGTTTATGACTGTTATAAGAACAGCAGTGACTCATTTATACATTTTTATGTTTATATAATTTCTTTTATGATTATTTCTTATATATTTTTGGGCTTTGCAATAATGCATGTTTGTTAATTGTTTAATAGAACAACCACCCATCTTTGAAGGCCGACTGTTTGTGACTTAACAGGGCACTGAATTACCTCTGACTGAGTTTTAAAAATTTTTGTAATTGCTTGGTATTTATTCACTTGTTTTGGAATTCTCAGATTTAACTTTGTCGTGGCTTTAAAAAAATGTTTGTCAGAAAATCATGCTAAACAGTTAAGTTGTATAAAATCTTATAATGCTTAAATTTCTTTCAAATTTCGTGGCTTATGTTCATTTGTTTTCAGATTAGTAACAAAATACTCAGTTTGCCTTGACTTTTGTTTGAAGGCTATTATATTTTCACACTTGGAAAGTAAATGCTTTCTTATTTGAGTTTAGTATATTTTTTTTAAAAAAATGTAACAACACATTTATTGTTATGAATATTTTATTTTTGCCATAACTAATATTAATGATGCACTCATAAATATAGTATGTATATCTGGCAACATGCTGGAAAGTTAATATAACTGGTTTTTGAGCTTAACTATTATTTTGCAATAGTTAACTTAAACATATTTTCTATATTCATGTACTTATACTAAAATAATATGACAAAGTTGAATCCAGTTGAAATATAAATGGTTCATTATAATTCTTGATATTAATAAATTCTCAAATTTTTAGGAATAATATGTCATATCCACCATCATTAATATTAATGATATGCATGTAGGCTCTATATATTTGTCTGACAAAATGTTAGAAAATCTATTGAATTAATTCTTTTGAGTTTTTACGAGGAGGGATAAAAAAAAAGTTTACAAGCAGCAGTATTTGGAAAGTAGTAATTGTGATTGGGAATATTGTTATCCAGAGTAGAGACAGATGGGGCTAATTGTCTTACACCTGTTGGGCAATCAGATAGTGTTAAGTAAGCCTATAAGAGTAACAGTAATGGCAAGTGGTCTCACACAAAGGTACAAGCCGTAATACGATTCTTATGGGTCAAGGATTATGTCCTCATCTGACATTCAAATCGTGGAAGTGTATAAGGATGAAGCAATGAGTTGACAAAAATTGTGTCATTTTTTTTAAGCTAGTGAATGTCCAAGATCTGTAATGTCCGACTTCAACATGGCACATGTTGAAAAAATGACCCAAGGGAATCAATGAGAAACCATGTTGGATTTCGCCTCAGAGCTAGGAATGAGCTATGATAATGTTTAGCATATCCTTATAGATGTTTTGTGGTATTCCAAAGTTTGGGTTCCACAGGCATTAACTCAGTGGCGCAACAGCCCTTGAGAGCCAATGCCTACTATGTCCAACTCAGTATACGTGTCCTTGGGCTCTGAGGTGTATGAGCAGATGTTCCTGTCAGATGGTCTGTCTGATGCGAAACCTCTCAGTGTTAAGTTCTCAAGCAAGCTTGGTACTCATTTATTGATCCACTAAAGGGATGAAAAGCTAAGTCAACCTTGCCCTGCCTGAGGCTCGAATCTCGAACCTGTGGTGTGGAAGCGCGATGCACTAACCACTCAGCCACTGGGCTTCTTCACAGGCATTATGTGATGAGCATAAAGCCACTTGAATCATGTGCAACCTCACATTTGCTCAGCGATATTCAGATGGTCAACAATTCATTGATTACATCATTACTGGAGATGAAACATGGCTGCATCATTTCACCCCTACATTGAAAACAGCCACAATGAAGTGGAAGCATGCTGAATCACTGATGAGGAAAAAGTTTAGGGTTATGTGCTCCGCCGGAAAAGTTATGCCAACCGTTTTCTGGGCTACAAGTGGTGCTATCCTAATCCAGTAATTGGAGCATTTCCATACCATTAATGCCAATTGGTATTATGCCATATCAACAAAAATGCACAAAGCCATCTGATGCAAATGCCTGGGATTGCTGATGGAAGGTGTTATTCATCTGCATGATAATGCCAGGCCACATACAACTTTCCAAACTCGGATATTGCTGCAAAAGTTTAGCTCGAATGTCTGGAATCACACCTTCCTCATACAGCCCCAATTTGGTTCCCTATGACTGTTTCCTTTTTCTGGCTTTGAAGGAAACTTATCTGGAAAAAGTTTGCTTTAGACGGTGATGTTCAAACAGCTGCTGAGAAGTGACTCAATGGTCTGTGACCTGATTATTACCAAGACAGGTTAAACAAATTGGTCCAGTAATCTGATAAGTGCCTAAATAGGTTTGGTGATTATGTAGAAAAGTGACCACCACATTTGTCTCTTAATTTTTCATATGTATCTTGTATATTGTTAATAGTTTTTTGTTTGCCTTATAAACTGGTTTTGGATCACCCCCTGTAATTAGACAATGCAGAATTGAAATAGTTTTTCTGTATTCCTGTGGTTGCTATTTTCATTGCTTACTGTTATTTGTTTAGCCTTAATTTACATTGATAATTTTATTTTAATTCCTGATACAGTAAAAAATACTGTATAATTGATGGTTTGGAGATTCTGTCATGTTTTTTTTTCTTTGGCTTGGAATATAAAAGTTTATCATGCAGTTATGTTTTTAACTCTTGATTTTTTTTTCTTTTAAGGTCCAGGAAGTATTTAAATTTATTGTAGAGTTCCCTGGATGTGCAGAAGCTGCAGAAAAATTTAAAGCACAAGAGATCGATGGTCAAGCATTGCTTTTGATGAATTTAGACCATCTTATGAGGGGAATGAGTATGAAACTTGGACCAGCGCTTAAGTTGATTACATATATCAGGGGCATGAAAGATAATGTACCTATATGAGTGTGCTTTTGTTTATTTTTTATGAATCAGTACAAATATTATTTTAAGTGAAGAGCTTATCATGATGTTTTTAAATCTTTGAAACATTGGTGCATACAAATTTAAAATTATGCTTAATTTCATCAGTATATTTGTTAGTTTACAAATATACTGCTTCATCAGTATGTTTGTTTTTATTATTCTAGTGGGAGAGTAAATCAACTTTGTACACCTTAAATCTTTTCTGTAAAAATGATTGTTTTTACTTATGTTTAAAATTTCATTACTTATTTGTATAGCAGGATTTAGGACTTTTTTTTATTTTCATTTGAATTTAAGTGAGTTTACCCCGTGATTTAGGTTTTTTTAATATATATAATGAATTATTTTACGACTAATTTACTTAGTCCTAATTTTTTAGTAGCTTTTTGATTATAGTGTTATTGTTCTTGAAACTATGTTAAAGTTTGGTTTATGTTTGAGGTACTTATGTCATATTAACACCATATGTAAATGTGGGTGTGATATATATATAAATGGGAGAAATATTGTAATATAAATATTATCATAAAAATAATTACCATTTGGTTTGAATCTAATTTCATAATTTTAAAATTTATTAAATTACTTTCCATTTTACCATATTATTTATTTTGCTACTTAAATTTTTTATACAGTAAGCTCAAATCGGCCAATTTTATTAAGGATTGAATAAAGTACTTTAATTCTCATTCAGCTCGTAACACCTGAAAAGAAATTAAAGTTTGGTGGCAGGCAATGTTTCATTGAAACTTTTGCTATTAAGTTTAGTTTTGTTATTTGTTTTGTTTATGTTCTGTTTTTACCTGTAAACTTCTAACAGTTTGCAAAAGACATTTGGCATCAAGACTAACTAACTTTTATGCATGATTAATGTATAGATTTTCATTTCTAAAAAATTATTGCTGTGGTGAGTAATTCCCTTCCCCCATAATTTTCCAATATAAACTAGATTTCAAATAAAAAAAATATTTAAAAAGCAATTTTTTTCTTTCAAAAATATTAATATTTAATTTTAGTTATTATTAATCACTAATATTTTAATCTTAACAGATTTCTGCACATTAAAGTATGACAAAATTAAAGAATTATATCCTTGAAAAAAAAAAAAAAAAAACCATGTTCAAAATATCATTTTAAGGTTAATTGTATAGTGGAAGATTTAATGTTGAATGAAAGATTTTTCTTTTTGAGGAATGTACATCTAAATTGATTTTGAAATCCTGAGTGAAACCACACACATTTAAAATAAATTAAATTCTTAATTTTTTAAAAAAATATTTTCAATGATAAATTACATGTCTTCAGAATTTATTTTAAATTTTCTTAACATTTTACAGCTAAAGTTGGAGGGGGGCTAAAAAGGAAAATCTTCTTTGTTTCTTGTACTATGTGTTATTTTTCTTTGAATAATAAGTAATGCTTCATTAAATTTCAATTACCTGTTGAAAATTATTAATATATCACATGAACTCTATTTTCTTTAGCAAATGAAAGATAAATGAAGTATATTTTAATGTAAGATAAATGAAGTATTCTGAGAAATGAAACTAATTTTAAATATAAAAAAAAGGTATATGTACCAATAAGACTTTTTATTTTTTAAACAGATCATTAGTTCAATCATTGACTATTGTACTTTGAGAGAAATTGAAGATTTAAGTATGAGAGACGTAAGAGTTTGATTGAAATTATAACATTAATTATTAGATATTTTAATTTTTGCTAGTTATATCCTTGCTATTTTTATTTAATATAATTCTGTTGTACATAAGATGATTGCTGATGGTTTTGGTAGCATATTTTTGAAGTGGATGTTGAAATCTTTTTTCTGCCTTCAACTATCTTTTAACCAAACAGATAAGAATAAGAGAACTTGACAGCAAAAAGAAAAAACAACATTCATGTATTTTTATTTCTCAAGATTTGAAAATTGACGAAGTTGCCACTTCACAAGAAATAAATAGTTTTTAGGAGCAATACAGGAGGCAGCAGATACTCTCTTTTTCCAGTGAAAATAGCTTGGAGACAAAATCCTTTAAATGGACCTGATTGTTCTTCCGCTTTGTGTGAGTAGTGTAGGGATCGTCTGCAAATAAGATTTCCTCCAGAGAATAGAAACTTTACATTGGGGTGGTGAACTTGCATCATTCTTTGACGTGGAAGTTTCCAATGACTGATTTGAGGTATTTAGAATAAAATATGATTTTAGTCTATTGGTTGATATTTTTTTTCAGTTCTGTTAATTGCGATATAGAAGTAATTTGGTGCTTGAGATAACAGAACTAAGATTGGTTGTGAAGATGTAGTTCCATTATGTACTAGAAATAAGAGAAATTTGGAAGTTGTTTTGAAATGGACTGTTTAATTGACTGTATTCAGTGTCTTATGTCACACCTCTGAATGAAATCTGAATATGAGACATTGGGAATTTGGGTTACAAACTCTCCAGGTGAACAGAGTGGTTCTATAAAAAAACTCAGCTGAAGAGTATTCTGTATCTTCTTTCACAGCAGTTTGTAGTCTAAGAAGAACAAATGACAAGCATCTGCCCAAGATTTGTTTTGCTGTAAAGGACTTTTAAAGTTCTATGCAACATTCAGCTGTTGATGTTATGTAGTTGTCCTAGTGGTTGGAAAATCAAAATATTTGCTCAAAGACAAGAAAAGTTGACACTCAGACTATCGTCCTTGGTCAGACATAATATGAAGAGGCATTCTGAAACAACATATCCAGGTTGAAATCATGCCTTTTATTCAACATGTTAACTTCTAATGATAACTCTGAAATTATGCTCTTGTAATTTAACTGAAGCATTATCATTAATAGAATATGCAACAACAGCATTCTGATTTGATGTTGATTTTATTTCTCATGTTTTATTGGCCATTACTGCCAATTTTGATAAATCATCACTCCTGATTGATGAAATATTCATTGTTTTTACTGGTAACCTTTGAAGTTAAAGAGTTTGAAGAAAAGGTTCACTCACCATCTTAGTAGCTGAATTCTTCATTTCACATAATAGCTGGGAAGGTTTTTTTACCACCCAACTCTACTTCAGTTAATAGCTTTCAAGTCTTCTGACTTTCAGTGTTAACAAAAATGGAACCTGTTTTTTTTATCATAATGTTTATTGTCTTTTGGTGGATCAATCAAAATATCTAACACTTGTGATAATATTTCAGCTTCCATGGAGCTTACGATGTAATCATATTTTGTTTGATCTGCCGTAATTACAGCATTTCAAAATTGTGTCTCCAATTGCTGAAACCATATTCTTGGATCCAGTTTCCAAAACACTGGAGTTTTAATGCTAACTCTAGTAATAGCCAATATTGAAGTATCAATTTTATTTTCATCATCACTTGTCATTTTCATTTTATTAATGCTCGAGTCCAGTTGTCATGAATGAAATGGATGCTGAAATTATCATTTTTCTCTGCCTTCAGCTACCTGTTACCTATTTAAACAAATAAGGATTAGAGCAGTTGATAACCAGAAACTTGATAATATTCATTTATTTTTATTTTTCAAGACCTGGAAACTAATTGTCACTAAACCGCATCACAAAAAATAGTTTTTGGAAACAATACAGGAGGTTGTACATTTTATTAATTTTTCAAATAACGATGAAGAAAAGTATACATGCACATAAATTTGCATAAAAAACAAATTCATTTGTTAAATTTTGTAAAAAAAAAAAACATTTTAAATTAGTATTTTATTAATATTGCATCACCTGCATAGTTATTAATTGCATTTGTAGATGTTTATAAAATAGTGCCAAAAAAAATATTCAAAGTTAGTCTCTGTGATATGCATGCATATAAAAATTTAATGTTCCCATTCAGAAAAATGAAGACATCTTGACTGTGATATGTTTAAATTCCTTTAAGATTCATATGTTCTTTTATTGAGTGATTCATTTATGGGCAAAGTAGATATTTATTTAAGTTCCTATTTTTAAAAGTATCCGATTTTAATAGATTAAATTCCCTCCCCCCATTATATATAAATTTTCAAAATCTTGTTGTTTAATAAAGTTTTGTCTTTGTGTATGCAGTCTAGTTGAAGCTCTCAAGTAGTATATTTTACTTTTTAATAGTTGAAAAAACAAAACATTTTTACTGGTTATTAAAAATGTTTCTGTATTACATGCTCAAATTGCATTTAATTTTTGATAAGTCTGTCTTTGTCAAATGTAAAAAAGCCATAAACATTTTCATATGACAAAGTCAATTTTAATATATATTTGCAACATTGCATCTCATATTTCTGTTTATAATAGTGTTTTTAAAATTGTAAACATTTCATAGATAAATAATTTTTCTTTTTAAAACATCAAGTGAAAAAAATAAATAGTATTGCGGATATACCAGAAAAAATTGATCAACTCTGATAGAATTGAATAGTATAGTAAAGTGTGCTGCTTTCTATAGGTTAGTAAAGTTGGGAATGTAATAAGAATGAAGTGCTTTGTTATTTAAAAAAGTAGTGTTCTGATTTTGAATGATATTTAAGATTATGTAAAGACTTCTTTAAAATGTTTCTTTCTCAAAATTTTCTGTTATATGAAAAAAATTGATTTTTCTTGAAGGAAGGGTGTGAAGTAATGATAATTTTACAAAAAAATCATTTTAGGGTCTAGATTAAGTGAAATCCTGTTATTTTTTCACAAATGTTTTTAGATTTGTGAGTTTCTTTTCTGAAATTAATTTGTGATTTTCATACTTTACTAGATACATTTAGTGAAGTGAAGTGTATTCCTATTTACAAAAATGCAATTAAAAATTAAATGCAGGTTTGTTATGTTTCTGATTGTTTTTTAATTAAAGAATCTTATTAATGTTTAATATATGAATATTTTTACATCCCCTGTTTGATTTGTAGCAAATTAATATCTAAGGATTTTAAAAATTACCTTGTAAACTATTGTAGATGGATGAGATTACCCAATTATATATATATATATACAGTCGGATCTCTGTATAACAAAGTCGCTAACTCCCTGAAAAAGTTCATTATGTGGGAAATTCATTATATAGAGATTCATCTTTTAATATACTTCATAAACCACATAAAACAATTTTTAAATTCATAAGCACTGTGTATTAAAAGTAATTATTCACACCTTTTTTAAAATTAATTTGTTTAATTTATATATCTTACCCATAAAAAAAAAGAAAAACTGCAAGGAAAACAAGAAAAACAATGTCGAATGTGTCACTGTATTTTCAATATTAAAAAAAAATTTTTTTTCTTAAAATTTTAAGGACATTTCTAATTTAAAGCATACAAGTAATATTATAAACATACATTATTTTTATAATTAGAATATGGGGCAACTCCACTGAGTGTGAAAGAGGATATCAAAGATGTTTCTAGTGAACTGGACAATGGGGGTTAAAGGTTGCATTTCTTGGAGGAAACGTTCAGAACTGTATTGCTCTTGGCGAGTTAGGATCCAGTTCAAGATTTATGACCACCATCAAATGTGTTAAAGAGAGAATAAGTTGAATTTTGTTCAAAAATACTTTAAAAATAGGGAGAGAAAAAATTGAATCACAAAAGATAAAGTTCGTTTTATAAAAAAATGCACTTCACTATAGAGAAGTTATTCTATGAAGAAAATTGTGGAATGTTCAAGGTTCCAGTAAAATGTTCGCTATGTAGAAAAATTTGCAGTATAGAGGTTGGTAATATAGAGGTTCGACTGTATACATATATAATCTTTTTAATCAGGTTTATTAAGTTTTCAAGGTTCCTGTACTGAATTTTAACTCCTTAACTGATGTGGGCATATATATCTATACACCTTTCCAAATTACAAACCTTTGTATTGCACTGCAATCTGTAAAATTATTCCAAAGGTTTTGGAATAGGCAATACAATGGCCTTGACAGTGTTCGTGAAGGGTTTAGTTATTTATATGCCTTTTCTTTTCTCCCAATACATCTTATAAGTATAAACACCTGTGTGAAAAACTGTGGCATTGTGGAGTGAATCATACAATTTCATTGGCAGTTGAGGGGTTAATAATCTACTTTTCATGTGTATTAATTAAAGTAGCAAACTTTTATAAAAATGTATGGGCATGAAATTAGTAATTACATGAGATTTATTTTGGGAAGAAATTTTATTAGTTATCTTTTTCAAATTTCAATATGGGTGCTTTTAGAAAAAAAAAGTTATGCATTTATTTTTTTATATATATTTAAAAGGAAATTATTTTTTCGATTTCTCAAATGCATTTATTCTGTGGAATGAATTTGGATTTTGCTTATGTATTAAAGATACATATAAGATTTTTAAAATCTTGGACTGATTCATTAAGATATTTCAACCATCATTATTACATTGTAATTTTTCTCATAAAAATACTGTTTTTATTTTTAAGTCATTGTTTTGTTAGGTTAATTATGTATATATTGATGTGACATGTAAAAAGTCACTTTTACAATATTTTAAAAAGTGACATTTGTTGTTCCTCTTTTTGTGGTAATACTGTATTGATTACATGTTATTTGTAGTAAAATTTAAGTAGGTTTTTACGAGAAACTTTCCTGTTAAGTTTAAAAGTTTTCGTAAAAGTTTTTTTGGTGTAATGATTTTTTCAACTAAAAAAAATCAATTTTCATTTGATTTTATGTTTTATTAAAATGATTTTTTTATTGTTGATGTTTTTTTTACCTTTTCCTCCCTTTGTAAATATTAACTTCTTTGATTCTACTGCATGTTGATGCAATTTTTTTTTATAAACCTTTTTTCCTTCATATTTTTAAACAATATTCGAGGTGTCTGTATATTAAATGTTATTATTGCTAAATGGTGATCAAATTTTATCACACTTTATAAAAACTGTTTTTTGATGTTTGATGTCAAATGTATCAATGTAATATTTGTCAGAACACTGTTTTCTAACATTTATAATATAATCTTTTTATATATATTCAGTTCTTATTGTATATATTTAGAATGTATTATGTGTAAAGTACAATCATTGTTCTTGCAACCTAAATGTTTTTTCTCTGTGCATATTAAAAATTTCATCAAGTTATTGTGCAATATTTTATTGTTCATGTAGTTTTGTGATATTTTAGTGTTGGTATGTACAACAATCAATTCTTTTAACTGATATAATTGCTAGCAATTCTTGATATATATTTTATCACTCCATTCGTTTTTTTTAGCTATTAACCTTTTTAATATTTGGTTTACATGATTAATTGCTGATAAAGACTTAAAAAATTAATTTGCTATTTAGCTACTATAAAAATATTTTTTTAAAAGTATTTTAGTTTTTATTTGTCTTAATTTCACTAAGTATCTCATAAAATGTCATGAACAAATTCACAATATTCTTTTTTAATGTAGTATATTGGGCTATTTTAAAATTAATTGCTTAAAATGAGAGAGAAATAATTTTTTGGGCAAAGTATTTAAATATTATTAAATGTTTTAAAAATGCAACCACACACACACAAACATTGTTTGTGTAATTAAATTGTTAAGAAAAATATTTCAGGAAAAACTTTTTTTTGGAAGTTAAATTAAAATTGAAAATTTTATTTCTAATTTGTCTTTTACCTTGCTATATTTTTAAAATTTGAGATCTTCGTTTAAAAGTTGGTAACATAAATTTTTTTCCTGTGTCATAATTGTTTACATTTTGAATATTAATGTTTAAAACAGTGGTGTACTTTTGTTTATTTTGAATGTTGCTTGTTTAACACTGCCATACTTTTATCTGTTTGAATGTTCCTAAGTTGATTTTGTAATATTCCTAAGAATTTTGAGTGTTCGACTCATAATACTGTTATATTGTTATATCTTTTCAATGTTTCATATTTAGCATTACAGATATGTTTAAAGTATTTTTAAATTAACTTTGTAGTATATTAGAACTACATCAAAATTTACTGTGATATTTCAGTTTTTTCAAATTCTTTTTCTCTCAGCTAAAATTTGATTCTAAGATACAATGATGAGTGAAGTTTAATACATAAACTGGCATACTAAGGAAATGGAATGTTTAATAAGAAATTGCTGCTTAAATTGTGGAACACTGGTAGATAATGATGTAAATACTTTTTCTGCTTCTTTTTTAAACCAAAGGGTATTACTCCTTACTGATTATCAATGGCAGTAAAGAAATTCAATTCTGAAAATTTTTTAAAATTTATAATGTACCTTTTTATTTCTAGATTTATATGGGAATTGACTGTTTTATGTTTTGTTATAACTATGTATCAGCAACGAGTCTCTCATTATAACTTTAATGGAGTTTCTATTTAATCTGATATTGTTTTTTTATTTTGCAATAACATTTTCTTAGATACTTCCGAACAAATTCCTAATCTTTTTGTTGTGATACGTGCATTTAATTTTTTAAAGATAAACTAATTTTTCATTAATCTGGTTGGATGAAAAACCAATACATATTAGTTGGAATTTCATGGCTCATATAGAACAAAAATTGTTATCAAAACTTCTGCCATCATATGAATCTCGTTATATATATATATATATATATATATATATATATATATATATATATATATATATATAATTTTATTTGGCATTACTACTGTGACATAGCTTAGTCTGCATAAAATTGTGTTTTACAAATTATCTGTTGCAACTAGTTTAGTCACACCTCATACTCCATATTCATTATTAAGTTTTCTTTGTCATTGAGATATAGTAGAAGTCTTGTATGTAAAAATTTGTGATTAAATATTCACTTTTCATTGTAGAACTCGTTTAGAAACATTTTCTGTTTTTGAATTAATTCTAAATTAATAGTTTATTCAGTGTTATTCAAATTAATTGTGTCAAAATGTTTCTTTGAAAGTTAAATAAATCACAATGGTTATCTATGTGATACTGAGGCTCAGAAAGGAAGCAAGTTAGAGCGTTATTGTGAAGTGAATTTATTGTATGTATATCTATTGTATCTGGGAAATATAGTGTTAATTTTGTGATGTTTTTTTTTGTAAAAATTGAGTTTTGAAATCATTGTTGTTAAGTGTCTCATGTATTGGTGTCTTTTAAAAATGTAATTAGGTTATTGTGAAAAGAGATATCTCACAAGAATATCTCATCTTGTGTATGTAATATTGGCGTTTTTGTTTGTAAAACTTGTGATACGAGTCAAGAATAAAACTCGTTTGAAAAATGTTCATTTTTGCTGTCATTTTCTTTTTTAAATAAATTTATTAGGTGTATAGTTTTGTAATTTGACAAATCTTGTAGCAACATTTTTTGTTTTAGATAATGTTATAAAATTACAGTAACATGATATGTTGTGCTGCACTATAGAAGTTTACACATACATTCTCAGTCCAGCCACACTTTATTTATAGGAATGGATTTCAGGCACATTAATTGGACAAGGAGTGCGTGAGAATGAAGCCGACTTGTGATTCATCTATCCATGTTTCTATATTACGAGACTTCCAAGTCTCAAGATCCAAGATTAGTTTTAGCATTAATGTTTATCTAGTTAGACTAGATTAAATGTATACAAATATTTTGAAACAAATTAAAAAATAGGGTTTTTGAAAAGTTTTTAAATAATCCAAAGTATTGAAAGACTGTTCAATTTGATTAACTTAAAATTATTAATTCTTGGTTATTTGTGTGCTGAGTGTTTTAAAATTTTCATTTACAACTCTATCTTTGTGATTGGGATGTAGGCATTACGAATGATATATACGCCTAATATATATAGATGCATTCAATCTGGATTTGTTGTTTCTTACTCACCAAACTTCCACGTAATTGGTAACCTAAGACAGAGGTAACACTATCCACTAGTTAATAAGGTTTGCTGACATTAAAATCCATGTCAAGTCGTTGATTTGAGTCCTAGTGCCTTTAACTCTTTATCTATCGCATTATGATTTACTGCAGTTTTTTTCATGCAATACTTTTTTTTGAATCACTACATTGAAAATTAAGGGATATACATAAAAAAAAAATACCAAACTTTGGGAAATGTAATCAGTTAGAACTAATTAATTAAAGATATTCAACTGTAAAATTAATTATATACACTGTTCACTTAAAATAAATAGTGAAATCGTTTTCTAAGGTCTTCATTAATATACAAAAAAAACAAACAAGACACCTTTTGACATTAACTACTTTTTCGGAACAAAAATGACAATCTTCACAATCTGCTGAAAATGCAGTTTTTGCTATAAAACTATTCGCCTTCCCTGCTAAAATACCCGTGCTGCCATATATCTTGGAAGAGTGGATTTAAAAGAATATTCCTGCTAAGTATCGTCACAGTATTCGTAAAAATGGTTATTCTATGTAATTTTAAAGTGAGTTGTACTTATAAGTACCGTCGGTAGATAAAGGGTTAAAGACTCACTGTATAGAGGGGCTGATGTACATTAATTATGTCCAGGCTCAAAAATCTTCATGTTGATGTGGATAGTGGAATGCCAGCTCAGGTCTTGCCCTCATCACTTGACCATAATTTAAAATTGCAAATAGCCCTAATGCTGGTTTGAAATGTGGCATTAATAAACAGTGGACTAATTATGATTTAGTTGAGTTGTGCTTTCAAGTTTCAGTCTGTCACATGAAATAATTGGAGCTACTGCTCACTGCATGAAATTGGATTTCAAAATCTTCATGATTTTTGTGGAAGTGTTAATACATAGCGATTTATGATAATTTTATAATTCGTTTCATATTATGGTACATGTATATGTCATTCAGTCTCGCTCTGTTTCGTGTGCTTCAAGTCTAAAAGTAGATTTAGACATTACACCGTTTATGGATTTAAAACAAATGTTTCAAAAATTTAGCTTTTGCTGGCATTAAGGCAAGAGAGCAAATTTTTATTTGTTTGGAACAGGGGTGGCCAACCTTTTTGGGAAGAGTGCCACTATCTGATTCAAAAAAAATTATGCATTCCACTTTCAATTTTTCCAACAAACAAAAAAATATGAAAAAGTGAAAAAATGTTATTTACCGGCTTATTAAGGAATTTTCACACAAATCGCACCTTTTTTTTTGCAAGTCTTAGTAGTGGAAATTTAAAAATAATATAATAAATAAGACAAAAAAGTACAAACTCTAGGTACAAAAAGTACATTATATCATATGATCAATAAGGGTACGAAAAAAGAACAACCGTCTCCTTTTAATTTTAAATTAATTAAATGCCCTAAAGTATCAGCAAGAAAAGCCAATTTTCCTTCTTGAGTAGCAAACACTCACTGGGCTGTTCATTGTTTTCTTCCAGCTATCTTAAAACACGCTCCCTCAATTTCCAAAATCTCACGAGCGTACTTCCTCTAGAAAACCAATGCATACAACAATGAAAGAATATTTTATGCAACATAATTTCCTATTGTTATTCAATTACAGTAGAACGAACGTCGTTTATCCGAATCAATTGGGACCGGACATCGTTCTGATACGCGATTGTTCAGACAACCGAATGCGATCCATGCAGTATATGAAACCGGACACAATACGAATATTGAAAATCATTACATGCTGGAAGCGTGCTTGAAGAAAAAGCAAAATAGGTGCAACATGTCGCAATTTTACCTTTATTGTTGAAAATAATCACTTATTTTTCGCTATACCATTGTACACCTTCGTTTTTCGTTGCAAGGTCTCTTGATTCTCTCGAGCAGCAGTAGTTGAGTAAGACAGCACTGATTGTTTTACGTACCACTTCATAGCTGTCTCCAGCGCAGAAAACGCGTCAGCATTTGATAGATCCTTGCTACTTTCGTTGTTGTCCTTGTCTCCATCCGTTTCATCGTCGACAGGGTCGGATTCTTACTCGGAAGTCACAATCTCGTCATCATTTTGCATTGAAATCCACAGTCTTCTGCATCGCATGCCATCCAGGTGTTTCTACATCATCTCTTCATCACATTCTTGAAATCCTGGGATTGATTGGACAAAGTCGTTAATCTCCCCTCTGTGGTCGTCATTGAAGTCTTTTTCGCTTTCTAAATCTGGCCACAGCTTATTCCATGCATTTCCATATTCAGTACATGTAGTTGACAAAAAAATTAGGTTCGGATATTTGACGCTTCGGATAAACGACGTTCTACAGTAAGTGTATTTAAAATAAATTTTTTCATGGTCTTTTTGTCTGAGACAACCGCATTTCAGTTAAACTGCAAAAAAATTGGTATTTATTATTAGTTTTTCAAATTTTTCAATGTTTTCGCGTACCATTGTTACAAGAACGTGTGCCTCAAGTTGGCCACCCCTGAGTTGGAGTATGTACAGAGGTAATAGAACTAGACTACTTATTTGAAAACACTTGTATTTTAAGTGACAACATTTGACAAAGTTTTGAAACTCTACATTTTCATTCAAGTGTTATGTATCAAATAACTGCACAAAAATCGTAAATTTCTCTGGAAAAATTATTATTGAAGCTATTTTTTTTTGATGAAATTTTAAAAAAAATTTACTTTTTCACCAAAGATAACAAAATGTAAAAATTGGATATATTTGTAGATGTGTCAAAATTTGATAAATGATTTTCGCGTATCGGAAATGAATTTAAGAAAAAAGTATTTTTATCCCCAGGTATTCGATACTTTTATTTTCATAATTCGCCACTTTGAAGAATGGATCAATTTTTATAGACTTAGAACACTAGTTTCATTGTCGTCTAAAAATTAAAAAAAGAAAATTTTTTTTCGGCCTTTTTCTTCCGACGGTATTATTTTTTGAGAATGTATATTGCTTGATACTCGTCCCCCCATATCATCGATCATGTTCATCTTTTGCATTTTCTAAAAGTGTTTTAAAAAAATCTTTTCTGAGTTTTGCACTTAAAAAATAAGAAGAAAAAGATGTGTTTGTTAGTTTTCTTCCGAGTTTGAAGCTTCCAAGCATCGAAATGTGACCCATATAACTTCTATTTTTGATTCGTGAACGGCGGATCATGAGTTCGAGTCTAGTGCCACGGATTGATTGATTGATTGAATATTAACGTCGCACTGTTCAGCTACACGAGGGCTTTCGGCGACGGACCACGTAATTTTGAACCATGGTCAAGTGACGTGGACGACACCTGAGCTGGCACCCCTCTCCTAACTACCACACCAACGGGAGGACGTTTCAGCTCTCGACAGATTTAACGTGCATCGCTGCCCTACACGGCGGGTCTTTAGTGGTACTGGGCTCGAACCCGTGACAAAGCAAGCCACGGTCTGATACCTATACCACTCGGCTACCGCGGCCCTAGTGCCACGGAAGACCCGTTTATTTATATAATAATGGAATATTTAGTAAAATCATTTTAAACAAGAGTTTGTTACTTTTTCTATCATAATAACTTCATGATTAATTTTAACCAGTTAATTGTCATTGACGAGTATACTCGCTATGCGTAAAAAGTAGTGAACACACATTGGCTATTTAAATTATAATTTTTGAGAAAAATAAAACATATTCTCAATTTTCAAGATGTTAAGAATATTTTAAGATCAAGCCGGACTAAAACAAATAAAAAAAAATATGAAAATTTTTAGATGAACTCGTGAATTTTCGTATGCACCGGCTGAAACAGCGTATAAGTTCGCGTAACGAATTTATTTATGTGCGATGGTAATGTATTTTAGAAAATCAATAAAAAAAAATGTATTTTAGATGTTAGTCTCAAAGGGACAAAGGCAAAGTCGGAAAATTGATTTATAACAGGGCTCCTTCAGGTATGCTGAGCCGTGGGACAAATACAGGATGCCAAACCTGTTAACGCCGCCTTTACCATTTGTAATTTATTGTCAATTTGGCGAGTGCCAAGGCGCCCGTAATTTATTAGGTTATAAGAAATGTTTTGGAGTGAAACTCCAGTTGTAGTTCAGGCTGCGAGCCGAGCAGACGTTAAGTCTCAATTTCATTAAAGTTTTTAAAGGAATACAGTCCACACATTGTTTTTATTGAGTTGAATTTATTCGTGCCCCTCCATGATTTGGTCGAGTCAACCGGAGAGTAATTAGTTTCATAATTTAGAACCAGAAAAGTTGAGTATAATGGAATTAACTAGTTTGAATAGATTACGAGGGGCATTGAAGGCAAAAGTTACAAGGTTGGAGCAGTTCGAAACTCCTTCATGTTTGGAACTGCGACTTCAATTAAATGTCTCTGCTCTGAAAAATAAAATTGAATGTCTCAGAAAGGACTAGTACAGCCTTCCATCAGATGTGGATTTAACAGCCTGACCAGGAGTTGGACCTCTTGGAAGATCGTCTTTACAAGACAGAGGTAAGATTTCCTTTCTTACTCCCTAAACTTGATGATACAAATGTTTCAATGTCGGAAGTTATTCGAAAAGAAAATAATGTTCTGTCCGGAAAAGAAAGTAGACAAACTAGTATAAAATTACCAGAAATCTCTTTATCGCAATTTAGCAGTTTGTACGAAGAATGGAACACATTTAAAGATCAATTTGATAATTTAATTTCTAATAACGAAAAACTAACAAATTCGTAGAAACTATTATTTACGCTTCGCTCTAAGAGGTCATGCAAAGCAAATCGAATGCTGCGATGATACATTTGAAGCATTGCTTGAAGCTTTAACGCTAAGATATGAAAATAAAAGAGCAATTTTTGTTATGCATTTACAAGCAATTGTAAATCAAGTAAAAATTCTGCATGAAGCTTCCCGAGAATTGTGCTATTTCGTAGATAATGTAAAAAAGAACTTAAGGTCGTTAAAAGGTTTAAAATTAACAAGAAACGAATTTTCAGATGCTATATTAGTAAACATATTGTTATCTAAGTTAGATAAAGAAACCAGGAAATTATTTGAATTAATCTTAAAATCTGGTTCTCTTGAAAGTATTAACCGAAACTCTAACTCTCTTATAAAATTAAAAAAAATTCTCCTGTTCTATTTAAGCCTAAATAATTAGTAATTCAAACGCAACCGCAAAATGTATTTTATGTAAGGGTTTTCATTTTTTAAACAAATGTTATAATTTTCAAAATATGAATGTGTCTTAAAGATATGATTTTGCTCGAAAGTATAGACCAGGGGTGCCCAAACCAAATCGGTTGGAGGGCCACATAAAAATTTACAAAACTGAGGTGGGCCGCACATATCAAAATAAATTATTCAAAATATTTTATTATCGTACAACATTCAAAATATGATATGATCGAAAAACATCAAGTTTACCTTTTACTGGATTACAATCGCAACAAAATTGAAAGTCCGATTGCACTTGTTGGTGGAAGAATATCTCTTAACCTACAAGGTTCTTATCTACAGTAGATTTATGCTGCCATCTGAGGTTGGGTAGTATTACAACTATGTGCGTAACATCTTCACATTTTATACTTATGTTACAGTATGTATGCATAAAATTGATTTCGATTTTCAAAATTTTTATTTCAAATGCAAAAAGGCAATTAAGTAAAGAACAGCATTGTAATTATTACAATGTTTGACAAAAAAGTCTTTTTTCTGTCAGATAGCCAAATGTTTAGTTTCTTATTGTATGATATTAATTATTGTACCGTGATTAAAATATATCATAAAATGAAAAAAGTTACATAATCTCAGAAGGTTAAAATATTAAACATTTTTATTCTGCTGCCGTAATTATCTTACATTTCTGCTAGCTGGTCTTACAGTTCTGAGGTAACTCATTTAATCCGTCATCGGATTCTCTCTCTCTTTCATTGCCAAATAAAACAAGAAAAATACTACTAATATGAACTTAAAAATATAGACATAAATTATTTCTCTGACAAATGGAACTAAATACACTACTCACACTCAACGAAGTTCTCGTTGAAAGAGGAATAACATACCCAAGCTCATCTGCTTTCCTTCATCCATCAACACCTGTTATTACAATTGCTTGGAAGTCAAATGAAGGGAAAAAAATTATTTCGGTAAAACTACACGGGGAGAGGTGGATCAAGACACGATATTTTCGATTCAACCGTCTGTAGTCCAAATGTCTAAAATAATATAGACAGAAGTTTCAATTGGGCTGCAAAAAGTCTCCAAAGGTGTTGAATCGATGGGGCTGGAGCTCCTGATCTCGTGCTGAGATCTTCATCTCCTGTCGTTCATAATATGGTTGTTACTTTCACATTGGTTATTTGCCCATTTTTTAATTTTAAAAATAATACAAGCATAAGGAATTAAAGTGATTGCCAAAAGGTTTTTAAAAAATAGTACTAAGGTGTATAAGGAACTGGAAGCAGAGTATGTTTGCGTTTGGCTGTCGTGTGGTGTGAGAAGATGTCTCAGGCGCCTGTCGGCTCGCCCTCCGGAGAGGGGTGGAACCGGCGGCATAAGTCAGTTGCGCTGGCGGCTGGGGTAGGGAGAGACCGGCGAACCGGTTGGAGTGGCCGCAGGAGCGGTCGGATCTTTATTTAAAGATCTTAGTGTAATTTTTACGCTCGTCCAATGGATAAGGCAGCTACTGAGAAGCAGGGGTGGAGTCGGTTGAAAAAAAAAGTTAGTCAGAGATCGGGGTGGGAGACAAGTCTCCCTGTTAGAATAATTAAGTTCCAGCCTTATAATAAAATGTTACGGGGTCTGTTAAAATTAGGATCAGGAGTGCAAATTTCAATTTCTTTTTCTTAAATTTCTATTGTCGATTGATTCAAGGTTAGTCATCTTTATTCCAAAGAATTTGAGTGGCTATGTTTTCTTAATGTTAGTTTGAGATCAGGTGGGAGACAAGTCACGGTAATGTTATAGTAAGATTTAACGGGGTCGAATCTAAGATCCGCGTTTCGATTAGTTCTAAGTTAGTGGGGAGTTTGTTAATTTTCTTATCGTTACATTTTGAGAATGTTTCTAGTCTGTTAATATTAGTTTTTTGTAGCATGCCCCCAGACGGGAGAAGCGTAAAGGAGTACTGGTCTGAGTATGGAAGTATAGATAAGCAACCTATTTTTAATTGTCAACGGAGAATTCCGAGTGAAGTAGGGGTAATAAAGACAAGCTAAAGCTCGGAATTTATTATCAATTTTAATAATGTGATCTTTAAATGAGAGGTGTTGGTCCAACGTGACACCTAAATAATTTACTGATTTGACCATGGGACCGGGTGGTTTTGGACGTATACTGGCGGTGGCTTGTGAGTGCCGTGTCCTGCAGAGAAGACTGCTTCAGTTTTTTCAGGATTTATGGAAATTTTCCATTTTTTATACCAGTCCTCTAGCTCTGCTAGGTGTCTGTGGAGAAAGTGAGTGATGCAATTCTTGTTTGCGCTTTGCGTGAGGATCGCAGTATCGTCCGCGTAAAGGCAGACGGTCGTTTGTCGTGTTTTTAGTATGTCGTTAATGTATGTATTAAATAAGGTGGGGAAAGGAGTGCGCCCTGCGGCGCCCCCGCCCTTATTTGCTTTGTCGAGGAGCGAGTGTCGTTGACTCTGACGGTGAAGGATCTGTTATTTAGAAAAGATTTATTATCAGTATTAGTTGGGAGGAGCATTAATTTTTATGAGCTTATAGAGTAAGCCCGTATGCCATACACGATCGAAGGCCTTCTGGATATCCAGAAAAACGGCCCCGGTGTATTTTCTCTTTGAATCCAGACTTGGCATATTCAACTACCCGGAGCAACTGGTGCGATGTGGATAGTTGAGGCCTGAATCCGTGCTGTTGAGAGATTAGTATTTTGTTAGTGGTGAGATAGTTATTGAGTCTGAGAGAATTAGTCTCTCTGCTAGCTTGGAAAGTACAGGTACAAGCTGATCGGCCTATAGCTGTCAGCAGCGCCACGGGGCTTTCCAGGTTTTAGTATGGGAATCACCGAAGCATGTTTCCAGGATTCTGGAAAATGTCCGGTGATGAAAATATTAGAAATAATGTTAGTTATTTGAAAATCACCGGAAGGGTGAGATTTCGAAGAATCTAGTTAGTAATCCCTTCCCTGCCTGGGGCGCGCTTAATTTGCGCTTTCTTAATATAATTAAGAACCTCCGAGGGCATGGGAGGGGGGAGAGGGGGCATCGAAATTATTCTCATTCAAGAAATAATTTTCGACTACCCTGTTAATAATAAAATCAGAAGGGTGAGTAATGTTATTTTCTTGGAATTGTTTTTCCAAGGAGCATGCAATCACCTCGGCTTTGTCAGAGTCCGTGGTGCGATCCCGCCCTGACCATTAAGGGCGTAGACTGGGACTTCTTCTTTCTCAACTCTTTTCGACATTTCCCAAAGGGATCCGTCGTCGGGGTCGAGGGCTCGAAGTTCGTCTTCCCAGGTCTTGTTTTGGAAGGCTTTGAGTTCCTGTGTATTCTGTTCTGAATGTTGTTCAACACTCTCTTGTCACTCGGATCTCGCGTGAACTGCCAGACTTTTCTGGCTCAGTTCCGTTCGATCGTGAGCTGTCGGATCTCTTCCGAAACGTAGTAGGAATTCCACCTCGAATCGGCTTGGAAGAGAGTGCGTGTGTGTTTATGATCGCGTCGGTGAGGTCGGCAACTTGTGTGTCGACGTCTTCCCCCGTGCGCGCAGTGATTGGATGAAAAGTTTAGTGGGCGGGGCTTAGGAGTTTTCGAAAGGCCGCCCAGTCTGTAGTCACGATTCGCCTCGGAAAGGCGAAACGTCTGTTTGTGTCGAATGAAATAATTAATGGGTTGTGTCTGAACTTAACTCTGCGATCGATTCCACTTGGCTGAGCCAGTGGATATTTCTCGTCAGAGCAAAGTCTATGATGGATGCGGAGTTGTGGCCAAAGCGTGTAGGTGTGGTTGGGGCAACAATTTGCGTATCTGTACTGTCAATTAGATTTTTGATAATGTTGCCTCGGTTGTCGTTTCTCCGACAACCCCAGGAAGTATGGTGGGCGTTGAAATCTCCGCAGATGATGGAAGCGCCGCCTAGGCTGAAAAGTGCTTCCACATCGGTGTGAATGTGCTGATAACTCACGCTGGGTGAGATATACAGTGAAGTAATAACTAGTGTGGGGGGGGTCGCCCCAGGCGGGGTGAGAGTGACCGAGGTCGCTTCCACCGTACCCATCGGCGGTGTCGGTGTGTGGTGGTGGGGAGGGAAGACTTGAGTAAAATTACCGTGCCGCCTCGCTCGAAAGATTGCTGGTGGTGCGTGGTCTATCGTTGCGGTAGACCGTGTAGTTTGGAAAATGAATGTTATCGCCCGGTCCCAGATGGGATTCTTGATTAAAAAACATCGGGATGGTGCTTATCTATGAAGTCACGCACCTCGACAATGCGTGACTTTATTCCGTTCGCATTCCAGGATGCTAATCTAAACCCGAAGCAACTGGGGTCCATTAATTTAAGCTGATAAGGTGACGGTAGAAAACATCTACCCGTTCATTTCCTTGAGCATTTCTCAACTGTCTACCCAGCTCTAAGAGAGATGGGTAGTCAGTAAAGAATTTTTTTAGCTCTAATATCGCGTCCATAAAACCGAAGTTTTCGGACTCGATGGTCTTTGGGTTATTTCTGTTATTTCTATTTTCTTTAGGGGTGGTTGGGGGGTTGCCTCAGGTTTCGATTGGGCCGGCTCGGACTTGTCGAGGGGTGGCGCCATCTGCTTGTCATTTTTGACAGCATTTGCAAAGGAAACTCCTTTCTGCACAGTGGCAGAAGAAGTACTAAAAATATTACTATTAACAATTTTTTACCATGTTCCTATTTTGGGAGGCTTCTCCCTTTTTTGGTTTTGGGTTTGGGAATTTTGGACAGCGGTGCGAGTTCGCCAGGTGTCCTTTTTGCTGGCAATTAATGCAGGTGGGGTTTTCGATTTTTTGATTTAATAGGGCAGTCGCCTGTCTTGTGTGGCTCACCACATTTTAAGCAACGGGTCTTTATATGACAATTACTCGAAGAGTGGTGGAACAGGTTACAGTTGTAACACTGTGTCGCACCAGGTCTTCGGTTAAATGAGTCTATTTTATTGTGAGAAAGCAGCATGTTTCCAGCTGAAAAATGTCAGGGGAGCCCGGAAGCTTCTTTAACTCTACCATGAAAATGGGGAGTTGAATTTAGATTTTGCCTTCGTGAGCTGGGCGACTTTAAGAACATTAAAGCCCCGCTCAGTCAGGTCAGCGCGTATTGCGTCAATATCGGTTGAAATTGGTAGGCCTTTAATTACGACCTTCTGGGGGCGGACCTCTATGGGGTCGATAGCGTGGAACTCTTCGTTCTTTTCTTTAAGGAAAGCCGCTATTTCCCTGTGCTCATCCGCGGTAGAGGCAAGAATCTTCAGGTATTCCCTGACAGTTTTGACCTGGATTTCGGCCACTTTCTAGTTACTTCCTGCATTATCAGGTTGTAATTATTTTTGAATTTAAGGTGGATAAAAGGAATCTTGGGGGTTTTGGGGGGGCAACTGGCACCGCTGCGTTGACCGAGTCCGGCATCGCGCTG